>JACJUY010005211.1:44747-59256 GCA_014220935.1 Platorchestia sp. MABIK
ACAAAAAAAAAACCTATGTTATTTTAACAAAAAGAAAGCCTACCTAACCTTTAGCTCGGGCCCTCACATAGTCCCCCTGGGAGCGCTAATTCCCATAGATACAATAGTTGTATCCCCCTGAGGGGAGGGGAACGAGGATAAAAACGACATTCCAAGGAGCAAATAGTGTGATTCTCAAGTTGCTATAGACCTAAGGTCTTCGAACTCGAACATTTGCATGGTATGGCACAGTTAATTTTGCTCAAATTCTCGCTTGAGTTGCGAGATGTCTGCACGCAAACAAAAACCATTTGAATGAAAAATTGAAGGGTTTTCTGTGGGCACTTCCGAGCACTGGCAATATTACCTCAAGGATTTTTGGGGAGTGCTCAACTTCTTAGATCGGGCTCAGAAATCTTTTGATTTTCCTCCAAGTTTGCGCTCGTATATCTGGAGAAATAAAATAGACCAACTTTTTCAAGGATATTCTGCGCCAATAGGAAATGAGCCTTAGATCCTCTCTCTCCAAAATAATTGAATTTATATTCGACGGTGCACATAAATTTAAAACTAAACTCATTGCACTCATAGTGACAATACATTCAAGAAACGCTAGCAAAATCAGCGCAGCAAAAATAAGTGTGCTCGCAAAACTGTCGCCAGTCAAAATATTTGCGTACAAGTTGTTGAGGTTATTTTAACGCGCAGACTCTTAGCGTAAGTCGTGCAGAACTCTCACATTATGCTTAGGATAAGACATTGCTAAAAATAACCCTGAGTGGCAAAAACTACATCCAAAAATAAAACCAATTTTTAAACTAGTTGTCAGTTGACCTTTTAACAATCTGACAATTAAGCTGTCACGATGATAGTAAATCTCACGGAAGGATGCTCAAATAAGTGTCCCCTCTTATTAGTCTGTTTCAATGAACAACAAATGGGAATATTATTGCCACTGGCTGAAAATATCAACTTTGTCTCGTGTGGCCCACCTGAATAAAGATAATGCAATCAATTGGGATTAATTAACATCGTTTGATTGTATATTGAAAGCTGTTTAACTAGAGTATAAAAACTAAACTTCGCAACTCTCAAATGTGATTACGCTAAATTATTGACGTCACACAATATTCACAGTCAGTACACCGCTTCCCCTATCTGTATCCCTTGTAGCAACAGATTTTCAAAGTGAACTTCTGATCGTCGAACTTTGCCTCAAAAATAAAAGTTTCCCATCTTAAAACTCTATGAATTAGCGAGAGCACTTTCCTAGAACTAGTTGAGAAAAAGCATTGCTTCATCCTGTCGTTTTTCTATTTGGAGCCTTGTGAGTTGCCGACACTCGTATGTCTTGAACAGTGACAAGTTTGTCCTGCGAGACAAGGTTCCTCGTAGTTTACCTTTTTCAGTCATATACATTTTTATGGAAACTTCTCCTGTGACCTCTTTGGAGTTTGTTTGATCCTTACTTAGGAGGCTTCGTGAATCTTGAGGGATGCGAGAAGTTTGAAGAAAACCACTTCGAAGCCTATATTCGGTGGTTCAAAACTCGTTTAGCCAATGCAGAGTGTCCTGAACAGTAGATTTAGCGCATTCAGCAAGTTAATCTCAGATTTGGTCTCACCCGTGCGACGCAGCTAAGCAAAAGCTGAATGTTTATTCATCTTTTTATTATGTATTGCTGTATAATAGTGTATTACCTGCAAGATTGTTTGTAGAAGATTTAGTTAAACCTTAGACTCGAGTCTAACCTCCGGAACTTTTGATAGAATGAGAAAGTAACGAAACAAAATTAATTTTATAACAAGAATCGGTCAAAGAATTTTGTTCGCATTCTGTTTCTGTAAAGAATTTGCAGTAAAAATTTAACAGGACTTGAACAAAAATGTTGCTGTAATTTGAATCTATCAAACGGAGAAGAAATAACTCCACGGATATAGCTACAAATAATTCACTTAGTTCTTGTCCCTCCTAGCTGGCCAGTGTATTTTACTCATTGAAAAATACTCTCTTTGTTCAAATCAAATCCGTGATATCTTCACACATTAATTCTATTTCTATCTTTCCGTTTTTTGATAACAAATGAATTCACCGTATAAATTAGGACCGAACTTCCAGGAACGCCTCAACGGACGCCTCACGTCCCACAAAGACAAGTGGCTGATGGACCACAAAAAAGCGTGCCAGTTGTAGAGCAACTTTCCTCGTCCATCAAATTAGCCAACACGCTCAAACGGAATGCGCACCAAAATATTTCCTCGGAGCAAAGCAAAATAGAAGAACATCAGGCAGCTTCTCAAGAGATCTCGGGCAAGAAGAGGGCGAATATTTGTTCAGTGCGGCCCATTGAGTGTTCCAGACTTCTCCTGAGGAGTTGTTACAGAGAGTACAGCTGCTGCTTCCGACGACATGTTGGTCTCGCACTTACTCTCCTGCAGCGAATCGCGCCGTTAACGCGCCAATTTTGTATCGCGAATTTATTTTTCGATTATTTCAAGCTCGAAAGCTTTGTCGTTTCAGAGCTTTGCTTCCTTATTTGGAAAATCATCTTTGAAAATAAATAATCCATGCAAGAAAGAATCAGTCTTCAAAATTAATACAGTAAAATATAAAAAACTTGACTTGAACTGTTTGAGGGAAATACTAAAGCCTTGAATATTAGGCTAGAAATTAAGATAACTTAAGCTTCCCTAACCACAACAAAGGTGTTTCAAAGAAAGGCAAGATGAAGGCACCAGTTAGTATACAGTTAAAGAAACGCAGAATCTATGCACAAGGTGTGTTCCCACACAAGATTCCATGCGCAAAGAAACAGCAAGTTGAGAATTAAATTTGCGAAACAACAACAAAGTTGAATAAAAAAGGAAGAAAGAGCTGAAAAAAGGAGAGCAGTGAACCGAAAAAGATGGTCCTTTACGAAACAAAAACATTTTTCATCTCAATAAAAAGAAAGCCTACTTATCTTTCAGCTTGGACATCCCAGTTCCCCCCGCTTCATGTGATTTTCATTCGAATTAACTGAGGCGGCTTAGAGAGAGGACGACGTTAATGTTCAATAATCACGTCCAGTAATTTCCAGCAGCACGACAAATAGAACGGGTACAGATTATCAATTTGAAAATGGGCTCTGCAGTTGACAAAAAAATTTATATTTTACAGCTCCATTCACCCAGAAGAATTTCAGTCAAACAAGCGAGCCTAATTATAGTTGAGAAAAAGAAAAAATGATGGAAGTGCTCATAACCAGAACGTTTCGCTTCGGTCAAAAGTGAACAGAAAAATACTAGTTGGACAATAACCCACGCACGAAGTATGAACTCGTGCTGCCTGCAATTCCTTATTAGCGATCTTGGAAACAATGTCTTATCGAAGGAATTTTAATTCAAACAGGGTAAAGATTTCACACCTAGTAAAGGAACATCAAGCTATATTTCCGAGGCACAATTCAAGAGCATGGCGACAACCTATTTTCACAAACCACAATTTAGAAACTAATTTATGAGGCCCACTTCGCCGCAGGAGCAGCGACGATGAAATCAATTTTACTCGACGCAGCGCAGGCATTCACGCCGTAAGATCAATAGTCGTTTTCCCCAAGCTCGACTAGGCAGCGACGTTCATCAAGCGACCGACGCCGAACCTCCGGAGTCAGGCCCGAAGAAGGATCTCCCAGCCAGTCTGAGGCAGATTCTCCGGGGACAGATGCGAGATTGAGAAGCCGCCGCTTCCGCGACCATACGGAGCTATGCCGCGGCCACGAATTTGGTCGTGTAGACACGCACGGGATTGGAGTGTTCAAGCGCTATAAAAAGGAAGTCACACACTTTCATAGAACTGGCCGGTGTTGATGGGGTTGTAGGATATCAGTGTCGGCATTTTCAGAGCCTCGTTTTCTGTCTGCGTGTTTAAATCAGCACTAGTTGAAACTTGACATCTACGTGAACTATGAAGCGCACCATCGTTCATTTACAGTGATTCCCCCATTGATACCACCCAATGTAAAATCCCAAAATTAGTGTACTGCTGTTTAACAATTACTCAAATTTCTTCATTCAAGTACATTATTTTGAAGAATTTTTTTGAGCAAATTTTATCGGCAATCGAATAACCAAATTTCAACCCATATTTCCAGGAATTTCTACTTTGGCTAGTTAAAAAACACGGCCCTGCAAATTACAAGTTACAATAACACAGAGAAACTTCGACGCATCTGGGCGTGTTAAGCAGCTATTCAAAGAAATCCTGATGCAAATCAGTGCATCACCTTTGACCACATGTTCCAACTGTTGGACAGTCAAATCACGTTTGAACAGAACAATAAAACCATGCTAAAAATGAAATTTATTTAGATTATATGAACGGATTATAGCTCTCTCCCGACACCTCAAGATCATTGCTAATTTTTTTCAAATTCTTAGATATTGTCTGTTTATTTCATTTATTGTCTGTTTAATCTCTAGCCAGTTTGAGAAAGTATTATATCTGAATTAAACTGACTTTTCTAAGTGTGTGTCATGGTTGGTACACTTATGTGAGTCTGATCTCCCCATAACACATAAATGTGTCACCATACATAGTTGATGAAGTATATTGTGTTTAGTGACAAATTCACAAACAAAAGTGTGTCAGTTTTGTGACGAATTTTCTCTCGGTGTACTTATTTTTGAGAAAGTAAAGAAAAAATTAAAAACTGACAAAGTAAAGGATTCCAGTTAAAGTTCATTAAGTGAAGACTTCATCAATATATTGAATCGGGACTCCATAGAAGATTATATTGTATTACAAATTAACTTGAATCTGCCTAACCGTAACAAAAGTTAGGAACATAGGATGAAGGCAGGCACTATTCAAAGCGTAAATAAGGAAACGGGGAACCTGTACACTCAGTGTCTTCCCACCGTGCACATAAAAAATGAGATTGTAAAGCTTTTGAAATGAAATAAAATTCGAAGAAGAAAGTAATCGGTGCTGAAAAAAGGACCGCAGTGAACGTAAAACGATTATCCGTAACAAAAATATACGTTCAATTTCCACAGAAGAAAAACTAATTTATCCTCTTTCAGTCGGAGTACAAAATTATTAGTCATTTCATTGTTCCTTATTTTATTATGTTACTATTAGAGCACAATATCACAATTAGTCTATTTATATGGCAATACTTATTCATAAGTTATATTCAATACCTCAGTAGAAACCAAGGGCCATGGTTCTAAATTTGCAGCAATGAAGGTACGAGGGAGCAGTCTTCAATGAACGCTTTTGAAGTAATACCCATTAAAAAGCCCAGCGATTTTTTTCTCATCATCACTTCTGCTGTTTTTATAACCATCAATAATACAAAAGCGAGTGTTGTAAGCTTCTGGCATGACAGTGAAGATCTTGGCATTGATTGGAGCTGTTCCCTCAGTGCCCGTCCCTCAGCAATCCATGACGCTGAGGGAGAGGGTAAACGTCCAAGTTGGAAATAAAGGCAATAAACCCAAAATTAGGAACACAGAACCCAAAACTTCCCAAATCAAGTTCTCCAGGAAGCTCTCAGACCAAACATGGCGGCAGCGCTCATGTCTCTGAGGCAAGATAGAAACAAGACAAAAGAAAAAAGCGTCAAAAGAATCAAGACGAAAAAAAAAGTTGAACCCTCTTCGCGAGCTCGAAGGTCTTCCAGAGGTCCTATTCCATCTTTAGAAGAACGCAAGAAGCGCTACCGACACAGGCTCGGAAATACGAAGCTTTTTAACAAATACAAATAAATCCGAGAAGCAGTTTTACATCTTGAAATGAGGAATGCAACGTGAATTGTGTTTGCTTCAAGACTTAACAATCGCTCATTGGAAATGTTTGTCATTACAGTAAATGCACAAATTCGAATTGCTGTGAAATCTAACTTCCTGACCAGCGGCGCAATTGTGGCTTGCTCGAGCTCCACGGTTCTGTCTCGGTTTTTTCAAAGGAGATTGTTACTCGAACAACAACTCATTTAGGAATAAAAAAATAACGGTAGAACACGTCCGACTTCAGCTCCCCTTCTAATTCTCTTGAACCTATTGTGGAGAAATATTAACAAGTCAGTTAATAAAAATTAACCAGGATTGGGAGTAATGTGATAGATGCAACACTTGTACAATAAATTCCGGAAGGAGGCCTTTGCTATCATTCCCCCCATTAAAAGTCAGCTTCAAGCCATAAAATGAACTCTTACCCAATAAGAATGGCTTCCAAAAAGCTAACATGAATCTTTCTGAAATACTCCAAGGAAGGACGCGGCACGAAGACGCGAACATGGAAAGCTGCTCGAGGATGTCATGATGATAAAGCCGTTGCGCTTTAGAGCGCCCTCGCCCTGGATGCGAAATGACATATTCATGCCCTGCGCGAGCTCTTCCGTGTAACACCTGACGGATTCCAAGTGCGTGTGGCACTCAGCCAGAAGTGAATTTCCTAGCATGATTCGAAAACGCCATGATGGCATTGGAGGCTTGTTGTGCGGTCGATCCTCGAAATGTACAGTATATCTTGTGAGGGGCTAAACTTGAACGGATAAATATTGGTCCCGGTTTTTTAGACTATAATAAGCGTCCCCAACCAAAACAAATGTATTCACTAAAAAATGAGGAAGGTACCATTCATTATGGAATCAAGGGGGCGGGGAATCTAAACACAAAGTGTGCTCCACACTCTGCTCATAGGACCATCAAGATCGACAGAAGTCTATGAAACAAAATGAAAGTTGGAGAAAGAAGGATGTGCATCTAAAAATGGCAACAGTGAACCGAAAAAAATACACGTAGGTTACACAAGTCGACAGATAAACTGTTAGTGCCGCCAGCACCACTTCCTCTGGCATAATAAAACTTTGAATATCTAGCACTACGTAGAAATTTCTTGTCGCGTCCCGACATCAACAAATTAAATTTCTTGGTCAAGGGATAAGCTCATTTTATCAACAATCATGTTCAAGATTAGACAGATGTTAGTTTAAGCATCAATGATCACACAAAAAAGCGTTCCAAAGAGAGGAAGGCACCATTCAGTATGGAGATAAGCGAATGCGGAATCTATGCAAAAAGAGCATAGAAGCAGTAAATTGAGAAAGAAGTTCATGAAACAAGATAAAAGTTGAAGAAGAAAGTAGTAGGTGCTGAAAGAAAAAACAAACAAACATCGGCATCAACGGATGCTTTATTTCCAATTGAAGCATCATACAAATCACCTTTTACATTGGTTTTTCAAATGCCTTATAACTAACACCAGGACGCCATGACGCTTTCCCTCGGTCAAAGACCGGTGCCCATTTCAGACACCTGGGTAGAGTGGGGTATTGTGCTTAGAATTTTTTCTCCTATTCCCAACAGAGAAAATCACCACCAGCGCCGAGACACGAACCCGCGTTTCCCGCACGGAGTCAGGTCCGAAAGCCACACGGCTATGACAAGCACAGGCCAGCAGTGAACCGAAAAAAAGTGTTCCTTAACATAACAAAAAACATTTTATTTCAACAAAAAGAAGGCCTACCTAACTTTCAGCTCGGCCCTCACATTTTCCCCTGGGAGCGCTAATTCCCATAGATACAATAGTTGTATCCCCCTGAGGGGATTACGTTCAGGAGTACAATACAAAATCGGCCCTAAAGAAGTTTGATTTTCTATGTATCTGAAAACAAAGAATCAAAAGCTGTTTGTAATTTTAGGCAACAATCCCGCATAGAAGTATCATTTTCAATCACTTCTAAATAAATCAACAATTTCTAAAACGTTCAGCAAAATACGAAATCTTTAAAATGGATTTCTACTACACTGACAAAATCCACTTTACTCGCTTCAGATGCGCTCGGAAACATTTACTCTCCTAACTAGCTTCCAATCCCCGGAGAGAAAAACTAATCGGCAAGCTCTCGCATGAACGAACTGCTGGACCGCCGTAAAGCTGTCACGATGCCTGGAATGACAGAAGAGCGGGGGCTCTGAGGCGGTTGTTTTGTACATCTGCACCGCAGCAGGGCGAAAATTTTACCTGACTGCGACCAAAACCTGCCAAAAACTTCAATTCCCTTGAAATCCATGACACGTACGATCGATTGTGCCGTTTTATTGCTAATTAGTGTGTTTATCTGCAGCCAAGAGTTACAATAAAAAGATTCCAGCAAGATTTTTACAAAAAGTATTTGAAAACACTGCTTCAACGGAATTAACTAAGAAACTCACGTGACCATCGGCTGGCTCTGCCATGCAGATCTCCACAAAGGTGACATCCTCAATTTACTTGTCGCTGTTAGATGTGCATTGATCACCCATTTTAAAATTACGTTCGTAAATAAGAATTTTATCACCGATTTTCAGCACCACCGTAGGTCACCAAATACGGTAGGTCAAGAAAGATTTTATGGAAATGCACTAACACATTTGCACTAACGCCACCGCACCATGCAAGGCCTACCTCAACATTAGATATCCATTCCTCGCTTGGAATATATTCCACAGAGCTCAACTTTACGTTTTTCGTCTCTCTAGGAGGGGCGACATGGAGAACCCCCGGCATTGAGGTGCTGCTAGACTACCCAAATTAACCTTTTTGGCCAAAACCCGAAGTTTCTTTATTTATTCAAATTATATTTAGCTGTAAAAACCCCTGTGTATCTAGCAATCACAAAAAAATATAAAACGGTCAAATCGCATTGGGAAAAAGACCAAATTTCAGGGTTTTGGCCAAGAAATGGCTAATCTGGCAACAGAGAGCGGCGCAGCTGCCTTAAATTCAATGGCCCAGCTAAACCTGCGCCAAATTAATCTTTTGTTCGCCGCTAAAATATGGGTTTAAGGAAGACTTGGCGGCGTTAATTAAGTTCGCTTTGAGTTTGTCAGCAATATTTTCTTCATTCAAATCAGTTTGATACAAATACCAAGCAGATTTGACGGAAGAAAATGTTGAGAGAATTTTACCATAATACACTAATTTTTGTCTTACAATTTTGAAAATCAGTTGCAGGTTTTTGATCAGAATTGAGTAACTGACGGTGAAAATACACACATAAAAAAATAAATTGATAATTTTTGCATCGCTTTTCCCTTTCAATATTTCTTTAAAGAAATCAAGTGCGTTTCATTGTTATTTCATTTTGAAAACTCTGAAAGGCTTACCACATCCTCGATGGCTTAAGACACATAGCAACAGCTATGAAAAAGTTACTCTGTTACTACGTAGCTTTTTACTTAATGCCTAATGAAAACACCTCGATTGGTTGATCTGTTCTTAACACTCGGTAACCACTCTTTTCGACGGCAACAACACGTGCTGGAGATAACAACTATGCAGTGATCCGTAGCCTAGATGACTTCATGTGACGTTACACCAAAAACTTAAAAAGTTTGTCCATAGTAGTATACTGAACTTAGATGACAGACAGAATAAAGTTAATTAAGTTGCAAAGTTTAAGACTATCGTGAAGATGAGAGACAAAATCTACAACGATTGTTAAGTTATGATACAAAATTTAAAACAATCAGAGTTGAGACACAATATCTCACAGAGTCGTAAAGTTAAACTATAAAACAATTGCACAGTTGAGACTCGAAATTTAAAAGCATCAAAAAGTTGAGATACCATTTCATCACCAATTTCTCAACTCAACGAAATAGTCCGAGTTTTTCGTGTGTTAAAATAAAAATGAAATCACTCAACATTTTTTACTGACAATGACAATCGTTAAAATTCGATACCTCTGTCTCTGTCAATTTAAAGATTGACATTGGTTCAGTAAAAAACGTTGAAGTTAGATGAAGGAGAAAATTATAAGATGGGGTCACGATAGCTGTGGAGCTAAACACACCATTGCATCCTGTACCATCCTTTCGATGAAGTGTTCAAAGCTAACTAGGGCTTCCGTCTAAGAACCAATAAGTAATATTAGCTGACTTGGCAAGAAAATTAGCTTTTTCTCTCACGCGTCAAGGATTCCTACAAAACCTTTTGATCTTTTGAGAACTATTTTCCTTCAAAAAAATTGCAGACGAGCATTCCAGGAGAATGATGGAGCATTTTGACCACAGCACCTCCACGCAACATTACAGACGAACCACGAGTTATACAGCATTATCTTACACGGAGCTCATCTTATACGGATAAATATTATTCTAATCAGCCATCAGTTGAATATCGCATTGTTTGGGTAACCAATACTAAGTTTTATCCGTTTAAGTTGAGGTTTTTAGAAGATAAATAATTTGAGGATCAACTGTAGTCACCACACACTTTTAATCACTGTAAACAGCATGCAAGTGGAAATTAAAACAGAACCAAGCACACGTTGGAAAACATGTTAGGCGACGGGAGGACGGCCTTCTTTCTCTTCAGACACTGAGGACACAAACGCACAACTCCGTCAAAACGCAGATTGCCTAAGAAAATGGACCTTGTGGCATAAGTACACTTTCGCGTGACGCTAGCGGAACTGCCTGTAACAAATTCTAAGTACGGGCTCTTGCATGGACTGCAATTATTGGCCAGGAACACGAGACAGAGAAAGAGTGATAACTTGCTAGTAACACGAGACACTCTGAGTAAAAGCCATAATTGGCTAGCAACGCGAGACGGAGTAAGAGCGATAACTGGCTAGCAACTCGAGATAAAAGGAGTAGGAGCGATAATTGGATAGCAACTATTCACCATGTGAGTTTTCTGGTAATTGAAAACTTAGTCATTTTGACCGCAATACATTGTAGCAAAGCTAAGTTGGAGAATCTCGGTTAAGAAAAAGGCATGTCTGCCAGCCGTGTGCGCAGGGTATTTGCTCAGGCGCCAGCACTTGCGACGAGCCTTCCAGTATCATAAAACTCGTCAACTCAGATTTTTATCGGGTTAAAAAATCGTAAATATTGACGAGTTTGTTTTTGTACGAATATTTGGTAAATGTGAAGATAAGGACTATTATCGATTTTCCACTTTTCACTGCCTAAACACAGTTAATTAAATCGAAATAAACAATTTTTCTTCAATGCACTTTCAGGGGTAAATGAGTGTTTAACAAGTTAAAGCGGTAAATTAGTAACCGCAACTCCAGTGTTTGAAGCGGGAAATAATTAATCGAGCGCGTCGTATAGCAACACTGCAATGGACGCTCCATTCCGACGCGTTCGAATGCTCGAGCGCGTTCCCGCCATCTAAGCCGAAAGTGAACATGCCACTATAACTCGTTATTTTTGAGTGATAACCTTTATTGTGTTATTAACTAAAAGATCATAGAAGTGGGTTCAGGCTCCGCAAGCTCCGTGGGGTGAGTTGATAATAAATTACGAAGTATTCAAACGTACTCTAACAGCTGAATCGCGCTAAAAATAAAACCTACCGCTCTAACTCGTAAAATACTCATTTGCCGCAAAAAGTGTTTAGAAGAAAATTAGTTTATTTCGATGTTATTACCATGATTCAAGCAACAAAAATTCGAAAATCGATGAGTATCTGTTTATTCGAGCGCATTCGTCATCTAAGACGAAACTAAACCTACCGCTATAACTCGTTAAATACTCATTTGCCCCCGAAAAAGCATGAATAAAAAATTGTTTATTTTGATCTAATTAACTGTGTTTAGGCAGCGAAAATTAAAATATCGATTATTGTCCTCACCTTCACAAATACCGAATATTTTCCATCATTACGAGCACATGCTAAAATCCGAACTTCAGCCTCGAAATCATAACACCGAGTGAAGTTTGAACAAAATGCCTTAGGTTTGAAGCGAATTTTTACATTGAGGAATGCCTGTTTGTGGTGAGTTCATCGTTACAGCCATCGGTTGGAAGCTTTGATTTTTTGAACTGCGTGTTGAAAAGTTTTAAACAAGATCGGCAAAAATTTTGATCAAAATTGAATTTAATGTTGTCAACGATTTCAATAATTTTATTGCCACATAATGGTAATATGGTACAAATGAAGACGTTTCACACAAATGACATTGTGCTCGCAAATGCTTAGTTTTCGAGATATTTAACTTTGAAGTTATAGGAACGTCGTTAATAAAATTGAACAAACGGAGACGTAAATAAGCAGAAATTCGGTTTGGACGTAACAATAGGTGAGGTTAGGTAAAGTTAGGTTAGTTAAATGAATCAACCTAAACTAAGCTAAATAAGCCTAAAATAACTTAATTTAACTTAACCATACCGGGGCCGATGACTCCCGCCAAAAAACTTAGCGTGGTCCGCGTCCTCGAAGCGCCGGAAGAGCCAAATCGAAACTGCCGTTAATGTCATACTTACATGAACATCATTTATGCTGTATCTCGAAAACTAAGCATTTGCGAACACAATGTCATTCGTGTAAAACGTCTTAAAATGTCTCCAATTACCAAAATTTCATTATGAAATTATGAAAGTTGCTGACAACATTAAATTCAATATTGACCAAAATTTTATTTATATCAATACGCACGTTTTCAAACCCGAAAAACTAATGATCAAATTAGATCGAACTCAGTTTGAGGTTGTTAAATAATGGAGGCTTGTTTGGTCTCGTCACTTAAAACAGAAGACAAAATTATGGACTGCTACAAAGTGACCTGATCGCGTACGAGTTGAGCGAGTTTAGCTTAGCCAGGGAATAGAAAAGTAGAGAATGAAAATAAATGAAAACCAGGCAATAAATCACCTAGTAGTCAAAGACATCCATAATAATCAAATGAGAAATAAAGGGAAAAATAAGGTGAATTTCATGTCTAAATTCATTCGAAGTGCAGCACCAGCATTTTTCGTTGATTTAAAATAAAACGTGCGAAATTGTTAAAAAATGAAACTTCAATATTAAAAAGTATAAGTGCATTTTTTCTTTCACACAGTAAAAACTGAAGCACTAAATTTAGTCGGAAATTAGATCATTCGCGCACCGCAGCAACAGCGTTTTTCATTAACCCATCAAAAAATACACTGAAATTTTAAAACAAATTTATCAATTATCAAGAATGAAGGGAATAGCTAAGAAGTAATTAACACGAAGCCCCATGAGGAAGTACGCTCTGCTGCGCGCCGCCGGGCGATCGAGCAGACAAATAGCACATCGCGTAAAAATCCAACACATCCACAATCTAGATCAGTTTACACTTATATGCTCATTGGTTAACTACTGAACCACAAGAGAAATTTATTTTATAGTCAAGCATTAATAGATGACGCTCACAGCATACGGCGTAGGTAACGCAAGCTCGATTTCAAATGGAAACAACTCATGAATTTAACGCAAAAACTTACTTAAAAATGTATTTTCCGTAGAATTCATAACGGGGGCTTTCCAAATAAATTTTAACTTTGCTCACATTTCTTCATATATGATATTTCTCTCGTCATGAAGCGTTTCCACAGGGGCACGACGTACGTTAGCGACGCGCACACACCTCCTTGCACGGCAGACGGTGACTGAATGGCAAACACCGGATCAACTCGCGAGGTTTTGTTCTTCCGTAAATCCGCGCCCTCACGAGATGACGCTGGCCGAAACACGGCACGAGGGCAGGACCAGATTAATTCGTCGACGATGGGAGCTGCAGTCGCTCTCTAAAATTTACCAGCGACACTACCTGTTATTGAATTTGAGAAAGGAACTGAAATATGAATTCAAGGATTACGAATAACTAATTTGGGCACTAATCTTCAATTTATTTATAATATATTGAGGTTTATACATCACGTGTCCTAATCTGTTCATTTATCCCTTCATTTTTCGCGACAGAACTGTAAATGATGTGGCCTAATAAAATTGAAATCGAAAATTTCGAGTTATTTAAAAAGCTCCAAATCGCCATGAAGATTGTGTCCAATTTTATATTGTCGAAGACTTAGGCCGCCGTCACACGGCGACCAAAGGGGCAACATTTCGTCGTAATCATTTACAGTCAGCGGTAAAACTCGGTCTGTCTAGCGCCGCGAAACCGTCTGATTTCAGCCTTAGTTTGAGACCAGTTTGGTCAAACTAAGGTTGAAATCTGATTATTTCGTCGCCCTGGACAGACCAACTAGTGCCGCTGACTGTAGATGATTATGATGAAACGTTACCATTTGGTCTCCGTGTGACGGCGGCCTTAGGCGTGTCGATGTTACGACAGAGGCTTGAAGAGCAGGCATTGAGCGCAAGTAAAACGAAAAGTAATTCTGAATAACTCCATTGTGTTGACGAGTTACACATATCCATTTGATACATTCATTTTCTTGCACCTCATGAAGAGCGGCTCAAGGCATGCAGGTATGACTCATAAAATGAAAAACGAATACTTCCACATATCAAAAGGACAAACGTTCAACACTGATGGCTGTGTAATTCACATTTATTACAAAAAAATTTCAAGTGATATTACAGGAGCACTTTTTGTTTTATTTCTAAAATTACTTGAATTGAGAATACAGTTTGCTTAGCATACGTGAAGGAAATCTTCTTCAGCGCAGGCATCTCAGCCAAGACCGCAGGCAAGTGAGGGATAAGATGCTACAGCGATGATAAGATGCCAAGTGAGGGATAAGATGCTACATCGATGATAAGATGCCAAGTGAGGGAT
>JACJUY010005212.1:5745-17720 GCA_014220935.1 Platorchestia sp. MABIK
TGAATGTTATCACTCTATGACAGAATACGCATCCTACATACTTAGAAGTTTGAAATATGAGCATAGATAGGTAAACGAGGGGATACTCATCTTATCGGGCTGATGTTGCCAGGTCGGCCTCTCACAGCAGGTCCACGGTTTCAGCATCATGGCCGACCGGTAACGTTGGAGGTTACGCTCGGCGGCACAATATGATCACTTTGCGAAGGTGCGCTAACGTAAATGTTATACATATTGTTGAGGGCTCGAATGTGTTTGATAATTCAAGTGGATATTGTTGATTTGATAATTTATCTTTTAAAGCAAGAGATATACCAGAGGTATATGTATCCTCAGTCCTAATGGACCGGGGCAGTTTATCGTTCACAGCCCCACTTCTATCTCGTATTGCTGCCCGTGCCCCACTCTGAATGAGCGTCTCCCCTCAACTGCTTGCCTGCTCTCGAGTCAACCGCGTCGGTCACGCTACCTCCCTGAGATGCTAGATTAATAATTTTGATATTAACGCTCCAAAATATAAACAGGAGCTATTTCCTAAACGATTCAAACACATGGATAATTAATTCAATCAAAATAGTTATAATAAAATCCCGTTTAGAATACACAATATTAAGAAAAAAACAACATGTAGTCGTACGTTGATGTTCCTGGCACCTTCTGTTGGCGTTTCTTCCTCGTCATAACGATGTTTGATGTCCGTCCTTGTTGCGGCGATGTTTCTCGAAGGTTCTTGATGATGTTCTCGCAGACTCAGGCTTATAAAATTGTTCTTTTAGAACGTTTAATGGATTGCAATGCTGGCCAGTCATCTCATCCAGTTCTTAGCGTTGTTTCCTTTTTTTTTTCTTTGGTCGGAGACCAAAGACAGTTATACGGAAGAGTATAACATAAAGAATAGAAGTCATTGAGTTTTTATGCTAGAACAAACTCAGACAGTTTTGAAATCCTTGGAACATTTCCAACAAAGACATATTCAGATATTTTGTATATGAATTTTTTAAAATANACTGTCTTTGTCTTCTTCCAAGCATAAAAACTCAATGATTTCTATTCTTTTAAATGTTGAAAACTAGAGGTTTTGGTTATAAGCCAAATAAACAAATTTTTTGTTGAAGTGTAATATAAGGACAATTTATGTGATTGAATGCTGTTTTCCTTTTTATTTCGATAATCTCCATGCATAACCTCATATTCACACTCTGACTTGTACTTTGAAATAATAAAATATAAATAAAAATGTAATTTTTTTCACATAATATGAAATTTTATATTTGTAGTCTGATTCTTATGAAATTTAACTATTATATGTAACTTTCCAAAAGAAACATTATTTCTGCTATTTATTTTTTCGATTCAGACCTTAGTTTTTTTGAAAAAATTTGACATGTTGGTTTTTTAGATCATTTTTATTGAAATTTCATAAGAATATGTCATTGAGTTTTTATGCTAGAACGAAACCAAAGACCGTTTCAGAATCCTTGAAGCATTGCAAACAAAGTTACAGTAGAAAATGTTTCATTTCCCGTTTTGTTTTCATTTTATATGAGGTCGAAAATTCGGAATTTTTGGTCCCCTCACACCCCCCTGGGGGGATCTAGTGTTCGTATCGCCATAAAATTGTAGGACCGAATAGTCCACCACCTAAGGGTTCATTTCCAACCAAAAGTTTTTTTAACACTTCTGAGCCCCCAGAGGCCCCAGAGGACCGCCTTAAGTTCGATATTCCCTTCTAAGTATTTTATGAAACTCATAACTACGTTGAATTAAGTTTTGTTCTTAATTAGCCTAAAAGATCTTTGTCTTAATGAATTTTATTTTATGTCTGTCTCACGCTGTCAGTAGGCTTAAATTGGGTGTATCTAATATAAAATACGTGTGTCTAATGGACATTGGAAACATCCAGTCTTGGCTGCGCCGACGCGAGTTAGCAGGGCAGATGACAGACCAAATTTTCCAAGGGAGTTTCAAAGAGCCAACCGCATGCTCGCTCATCCGCTTGGGAAAGGCCGCCTAAGACTCTGGCTATGTGGCCGTCGTTCATAAAATGTATGGGAGAAGGAAACCACCCCTCGTTCCCGTTCGACCTGCTTGCCTTTTGATTAACTATTGTATACCGAAGGCCGGGTGACAGCTCAAAGATACCTCACCCCTTACCCGCCCAACACCTTTCTGGGAAGTGGCACTATCCAGGCGCTGGACCTCTTAGGAGATCATTAAGGACCACTAAAGCAGGACAAGCGATAGGAAGCGATCAGACGCGAGTAGACGTAAGGTCACGTAGGTGCTGGTCACGAGCTAGAACTTGGTTGAAGGGAGACTGATGGTAGTTCTTTTTCGATAGCTAAGTCCTCATCGTTCATTTTCGAGGGCTGCGTTTTCATGGTTCATTGTCAAGGGCTTAGTTTGTTTATTGTTCATTATCAAGGGTAAGATTTCATTGTTCATTATCTGAAGGCTAAACAATCAGGGGTCGGATTCCAACCTTTAAAGGTTATCAAGCGCGAGTCCTTAGTGAATGTAATTAATACTGTAACGCGTTGCTTGAACCGAAGTCGTTGTCGAGATTTTAACGGGGTTGAGTCTCTGTCCGCGGGTTCTCCTTCCGTGTCCGTACTTGCCTCCCATCCAGTAAATTAATGAATCTACGTGGTGTCCATATTACCCTCTCACTCGCAAGAACTCACACCATAGAAACACACGCCAGAAACTCGGCCAGCGTTACCAAAGAACTGTGGATAGAAAAGTAAGGGTGGACGAAAAGGCTACCGTTTACGCGCCAACGCACCCATTAATTCCTAGGATAAATTAAAACTTCATTCACACTCATAAAATTCGAGACTAAAGTCTCTGGTGGCGGCGACCCTCTTCTCATTTAAATTAATTTATTACATTAAAGAAGTTCACCAGGACAGAAACGATTTTATATATTAATAATGGTGACAGATAAGTTAGTTTAATTAACATTCTGTTCCTTGAATTAGTTTTATTAGACTGGTAAGGCGTTAGCCTTTGTATTAGTAGTATTGTCATCCAGTAGCGCAGCCAGGAGGAAGTGCCACGGGGGCCATGGCTCCCCGAAATGTTGAACTGGAGGCCAATTAATGTCGCTGTTTCAAGTAAAAGAGTAAAAAGATTACAGAAAATTAATGTCTGGTCCCTCCCGAAATTATTTGTCGGGGATCCTGCCTCTCCCCCCCTCCCGCGAAATTTTCGGCTGGCTGCGCCGCTGTTGTCAGCCGTACAACCTACTGCTAATGTTCTAGTTCCTTCCCAGGTGTCAATTGTCGGACCTTATATATTCACCGGTCGGCACAGTTTCAAGTAGAACGAAGAAGACGATAACATCATACCCCTAAGTAAAACTTCAAATATTTCAGTCGACCTCCCCCTTCACACATTTTCTCTTGTTCATTAGTTTTCAAATGCGTTCTACAGGACGCAATTTCAGTTCCTGCCAGTCAAGCCTGTACATAATTTTGATCTCCGACATTTGATTGGACTGGAGAATTATAGCTAAATATTCATTTTCCCAACAAGGGAATCGCCAGGCTAGCATTACCCGGAATCCAATTAGCGATCCTTTACGCAAAAAGTGCATTCTCGAGCCACTTCCCGAGGTGATCCGAAACGTTTCTTCACCTATCCTGTAACTTCATTACAAATCTATTACCTTGAATATCATTTTGAGAAAATTAACATTTATCATCTATAGGACGTAAACAATTTATATAAAATTAAAATTTCAACTCAGTAAATTTTTGCCTGCTACTGTTTCGCTGATACAAATCACGAGCAAAGTCATTCAGGTCTTCCTGCGTGATCCAGTGGGGCTCGTGGCAACTTGCCCAGAATAAACAGGCATTATCTTCAGAAGAGATCGACTCTGCAGAATCTTGCCTCGAAGTCATTTCTTCATCTGATGAGGAAAGAAAATCCTTATTTACTGGAGGTGTTGGGACAGGAAGATCATATGAATGGGGATCAGTTCACATAGTAGAGGGAAGGTTGGGATATTTGACCTTTTTTTTAGAAGATACATTGAAACCAGTTATATTTGTTAGACAAAAATAACAATCATCTGCATGACTTTGTGGCTCTCACCAGACCATCTGGACAGCAAAGTTGAAGGCCGCTTTCTTACCGCTAACCCATGCAGTTAGTCCATTTTAAAAGGGTTTACAACAGATGTGTGGAACCTAAGAATTATCCTGATCTCCAATTTCACAGTCAAAATATTAAAAGTAAAGGGAAATGATTGTTTGGCGCTGTACAACCGTCGTGAAGTCCCCACTCACGCAGCAGAAAGAAATGGCTTCGTTGATGCATCCTCTGTGTTTTGACGAGCCTGAAGACATTGGAGAGGTTTGAATCAGCTTATAAACACATTTGAAAGACAAATAAAAATTATTTATAAATGAGGCAACTACAGCTACGCAAATTGGTATAAATTGTCATATAAATACATTTCCAAAAGATTGTGTAACATAATTGTCGAGCGATTCCATCCTCCTGCACTCACTGGCAGTGCGCTACTGGTGAATCCAGTTGCATGTCAAGTTTGCCTGTTACCTTTAGTAAAGAAGAAAAAAAGAAAGAAAGAAAGAAAAAAAGAAAAGAAAAAAATCAATTTTTATTCCAAGAGAAAACAAATTTTTGATTTTCTATGACATAAAACAAAAAACCAAATGACCTAAATAGGACATACGTCGGAAACCCTGAATGCACATCCGCCTTTATATTCTGAACGTTGATGAAATGTACATTACGCACATCCAAAAAACTATAGGTGATGAGTGAAAACGGACTTCGAATCCGAAATCAGCACCCCAAAATTAGGTTAAAACAGCTTTCTGTGCTTGCCTCAATTGCTCTGAAAACCAGTGTTATTGTTTGCACAAGCTTGATATTATAATGATATAACCCTTAATTGAAGTACATATATTACACTATTACTGTTAAAAAGTACTGCCACAGGACAGTATCCACTTCGTTGGACCCAAGATTTGGAATTCGATCCTACTGAAATCTGAAAAAATAGTACAAAGCTTTCAAAACGAATCTTGAACCTCAATTTTTATCAAAGTTTTAATGACATTCAGTGATAAAGTCCAAATTTTTCTATTATATGATTCAACGGGATAGGATAATTTACCATGTGTAATGAAATGGATCGTGGGTTTTTATAAATACGCTGTTGTCATTTGGCTTATTTTAACTTTTGTCGTGAACTTAAAGGGCCGTTTACACTAGGGAACATTTCGGCCGGGAGGCGCGACACGTGTATACGAGGCTCACCATTGAAGCTCATATTTTTGTGTGTATTTACGAAGTTCCCTATTCGCTCTGATCGAATTCGCTATGCGCGACACTCAAGGGCCTCGTAACTACAGTGGCGAATAGGAAACTTCGTATAAATACACGCAAATATGAGACTCAGTGGTGAGCCTCGTATACACGTGTTGCGCCTCACAGCCGAAATCTCCTCTAGTGTAAACGGCCCTTAAGCAACGAATTCTGTGCAACTCATTCGTTGATTAGTTCAGTGTTGGACTTGGTTAAATGTGCAAGGTTTAAAAGAATTGTTGACCATATCACTGTACCGTTGCAAGACTGTCATAACTCAAAAATTTCATGTGTATAGTTACAATGTTTATATGAATGCTGAATAAATTATGCGTCTTTTGGCAGTGCAGTCGTAAGTTTAAGTGCATTTTTGGCCGAGAGATGGCGTTGGTTGATTTGCGTAAAATTATCAAAGTTATATGACTTGGATTATGATTAGATTGTTAGTTAGTTTAAGCCTCATCATCCGCAACAAATGCTATCATATGACTTAGATACTTTAAAACGCTTCTCATGAAAACTCACGAAAATCACGAAATTTGAGTTACGACAGTCTTGCAATGATGTACCGATATGTTAGCGTTGATGATCCGATCTTCAAGAAATCGCTGAAGTTATTCGGGCTCACGATTAATTAGATTTAAATGTTCCCATTGTGATAGCCTTCCTAAACAATCTACGTATTTGACGTACCACATGTGATAAATAGTGTAAAATATTTAAATAATCAAAATATGTACCTTTCATCAAATTTAAAAAGAACATTAGAATTCTCATCTCTTCTTAAAGTCAGAGGATGTTGTATTCTATGAATGACCTTTTGATAATTTTCATAGCATAATAACTTGTTTTCAAGAAGAATCGCAGCGCTAAATATACCATTAGCTAAACTCAAATAATAAAATGTTGCTGAATCCTCCGTTTGATTTCTCATTTTTCCTTGTATCAACGCTCTGTACAACATTAAAATTAGAAACAAACAGCTTTGTTAATTTAGTAATGTGCGGAATGGAAGCTTGAGCTTCAATTTTACAGGAATTCTGCTCGGGCCATTGATGTAAAGGATTAAATCAGTGGACACACCTGACAAGGAAGAGTTTATTTTCAATCATTGACAAACTTTCCAGTTATATAAAAGAGATATTAAAATTCTAGGAGATCCGACACGATTGTAATAAACTTTTCTCTGACTGTCAGGCGTCATTCAAAAAAATGTTCAGTCCTCACGCAGTCACGCGTAAAAGTTTTACAAATATAATAAATTACAGATAATTCTGGCCTTATTGTTCTTAAGAGTTACACGAGTAACAAACATCTGACGATGAATACACACACATTTTTATACATTTCAAGTACTAATGGCTTTGAAGTAAACGTCAAGTGAATTGCTGGAGATGTGAAATAATTAGAATTTTTCAGAAGCCACTTGAAAAATGGGCAGATAGTTCGATGTGCTGCAGCGCAGTAAACTACTAAGACGAAGCAGCAAGAAACAACTGAAAAAAATGAAAATTCGTAGAAAACGTGGTTAAGTACGGTTTTGAAGACAAATCCTTGACAGGATGCAAGACATGAAGAAGACTAGGGAGAAAGCCAAGAACGACTGTCAAGTAACCTACATTATTAGCATGGTCTGGCAAGTTTGCTATATCTAAGACGTTAAACGAAGACTAGATTTTCTCGCTTTTCATGTTTCTGTACATTAGTAGCAAAAATATAGAGCTAACGCAACTAATTCCAGTCTATCCAGTAACATGCACAGTTTACAGCAAGCTTACTTATACATATAAAATCCAGAAGGCTTTCCAAGTTGAGGCTCAAAAGACACACTTTCACTGTCAACACGAACTACTCAACTTTGAAAGATCAAGCCATTTTAGACACACAAATAAATGTTCATCGTTAATAAAACACAAACCACAGTGCAATAGTCAAGTTGAGAATTATCAAGTCCATCATATATTAACTGCAGTTTCAGATGTTCTTTTACAAGAGCAGTCTTCATAAAAGTTCAGGAGCTTTCAACTATTTTGTTATAATAATTTGAAACACGCTCGCAGTAAATCAAAATTTTGGTGAGGACTACGAAAGAGAAGAAACTGACGAATTCAAGAGCGCTTCTATTCGGCATTTTGACGCCATGTATAGTACGGTGCAATTAGGTTCAGACGCGCATCGAAATACATATTTTTCGAAAAGCCGAGTTCAAAAACTTCTCAACATTCAAATTTTTGCTTGGGTATTGTAACAGGCGTACTTATTTCATGGCAATTGTTAGACGTAGGTTGTTCAATTCATAGATCAAAATGTATTTGCATTTTACAGAGCTGTAAATTCAAAAACCATCAATGTATTGATTACGTAGTTCACAAAATTCATTGACATCGGAAGCTGGAGGTGCGCTAACAACCAGGTTCTGCTGAGCCATGCACAGTAAAAATTTCAGATTAATGTCATCGGTTTTCTAGCAATCAACTCCAACATTCTCGCATCAATTTCTATACGCAGGAGAAACAGACTGCATCACATCGCCTATGATGCTTCAGGCAAACTGTCAGGAGATACACTAATATTAAACATTACCTTACACGAATTAAAGCTCACGAACCTCGTTTCCTTTATGGAACCCTCAGATTTCAAGAAATCATGTACGTGTACTACTTAAAATGTTGATTATAACATGTACTGTACAGAGTAGGAACAAGTGCCATGCTCTGTAAACGACCGGCCTCGTGACTCCAGCGCGACTCGCCCTTCACATCCCCACACTCCAACGTGTGCTGCCTCTCAGTTCGCAATCTGGCCAACGTAAACATGGTTCCCAGTCCAACCTGATGCTTTCATTATTGGCCTGGTTTCAAGATAATTCAATTAATAGAAATAATATTTATACGATAACATATCTTTCATGACTCTAAAAGTAAGATATTTTCTAACTTTGATTAAATTAAGCAGTGAGAAAGAACATTCCTGTTTTTGTACTTTCTTGTTACGCAAGTTAAGCCTGACTCAGTCAGGCAATGTCAAAGCCATAACTGCTTCATTCAAAATTAACTTTCCTCAGAATTTAGCTGCCATATCTAAATGAACTACGGAGGTGTTTGTTAAAGCATCAGGTGAGAGCTCACACGACGGGCCAGACTGGGCTGAGAGGCGCTGTACAGTACGAGGTCACTGGAGGTCACAGGCCGTGTGTTGTCCAATAATTAGGAGAGCAGCATGAACAGACTCTTGAGGAACACAGAGTGATTCGCTTACTTCTACTTACAAAGTGCACGTGACCGAGAAAATTATTCGTTTGACAGTGGTTTACTGTGAATGAAATTTATTCACTTAAAAGTTCTCGCACTATTGCTGGAGCCAATGAACTCTTGAAAATAACCCAATTTTAATTTTTTGACCAGGTAATAATTGGTAAATTAGCAATACGCAGGCTCTGGTAATCTCAGTCTAATATTTATACAATTTTCATTTTGATCAATTTTCTTGGAATTTAAAAATAAATTGTTTGAATTCAAATTCAAATTCTAAGTAATTAGTCAAAAAAGACTAGTAACACTAGTCAAAAAATACTGAAAACAAATTTTTTAAAAACAACATGAATGTAATTTTAATTTGTCGAGCAGGAATAATTAAAAATTTCCTTCCAGCAGCTGAGGACAAACTTCTCATTATTGTAGTGACTTCCAAAGGCGCAAAAAAGTTTCCCTGGCCGTGAGATATGCGAGCAGAGAAATAGGCGATACCTACTTAGTGATCCTCAAGCCGTCTCATTCTTGCGCAGAGCGAGGAAAGAGGCACGATTTTGCTTAGTGAATTAAGAAGTGCATCTCAAGAGGAAATAATAATGATAAAGAAAGAGAATTCGATTTTTTCATGAGGTGTTTTAAAGAAGAAATAGAAAACTTGAACAATTTCTGTCAAATTGGAACTCAAGTTCTGAAGTGATCATGATTTCAAAAAACAGGTCGAGACGGTTCACAAAAATTTTAGGAAGCAGATGTAAGGTTAAATCCCGAGAATCAAAGAGATACTCAAATTTGTGCACTTTAATACACAAGCAACAAGACGGTGCCTAATCCTCGCCAAGGAACGTGAACCCATCTAAGAAGTAAAGGAATGGACCGTACAGAAGTCATCTAATTAAACAAGTGCTACTTTTCGCGAGTACATCATATAGCTACAATCTACTAAAATCATATCAATGAAGAGCGTGCATAAATGGCTCGCAGTCAAAAAAAGCTAACAGCAAAAAATAAAAAATAAAGATAACGGCAGCACACACTCGGCGTTCAGCACGAACTTGACAGCTACGTACACAGACAATAAAGATCATCAACCACGCAAATAGTAAAGCTAACCCAGAGAATGATATGCGCAGAGTAAAGCAGAAACTGAGAGGCTGGAGCTCGTCCCAAGGCACGAGGATTGTATGGAATAGACCAAAATATCATCAATTATGTCAGGCTGAGTCACGAAGCAAACATTTAAAAAACCTTATCCTCATATGTAAAGACGAATAATGACTCGTTAAATATCTAAAGACTACTCATATTCTATAGACATCATGACACACACAAATACATTACATACAAAGATATAATACAAATTCACAATAAAGTTTCGTTACGATATACACAAATATGGACATGCTTCACACAGCAATAATTCCTAACAGCAACGGGTCCACTTCAGGACTGGAAACCCCACGGCCCCCATCATTACATTGATCAAGGACAACTACAAATTGCAGACACAAGTGTTCATGAAGTTTAAATACTTACCTAAGACCTCAATGACTAACTCATGTCTGTTAACCACAAATTGTTTTCATACTTGTTCAATTATCTTCAACCGATACAATTTTTTCCAAAACAACTCTTGTTCCAGTATAACTTTTTTTGTTACAATCACACGTCAGGATTGTTATCGTAAGCATTATGATTATGCTCGTGGTTAAAATAGTCACAGCTAGAATTCTCTCACAAACTTATGTACAGTTTTAGGAAGAAGTGTGATGAAACACTGCATACTGAAATCTAATACTGACCTGAGAATTCAATTAGAAATCGAGCATACTGCACATACAGCTCGCAAACAAGTTCGAGAGATATATTATTATGCCCAAAAATCCTGTATAATAGAGCGTGCACAAAATATGTGTTAGGAATGCAACAACAAAATGAGCGATTTCAGTCATGCACGTAGTGCCTCCATTGCTTCATGTAATGATACAAAGCATAACGATATTCAACAGTTTTTACACTTCACTTGGTACGAGTTTATAGCTCTTTGAATAAGATTACTCTCTGCGCACTTCAAGATATATTTGCGGGCTTCGGAGGTGCTTGGAGAGTACAATTGAAGTTTCTAACACACAACTCAATATTTAAAGAGCAAATAAAAAGTTGTGGAATTTTACACCTCGTAAAAATGGGTCAAAGAAAAAAGGGTTTCTTTAAACAGCGCGTGTGCTCGACACATCGTCTTTTCAAGAACACATATATATTATAACATAGTATTAAATAAAATTGTACTTCAATGAACAACGATCTGTGCTGATCACATTCAAAATTGTGAATTATTTCATGCAAGAAGACGTTAGAATAACCTCACTCAATGAGTCTACTTTATCGACATACGTTGTTTGTGTCTAGGTCTGACCATTTAATTATTTAAAAAATTCTTCGTTGCCCAGCCTACCTTACTGAGTTTCCTATTTCTCCTCAGAAGGCGAACAGGTAAGCAATTCTAAAGCAGCATTGTCTGAGTGCTGCCTCAAAGTAAGGGCTATCTATATTGTGGTAAATGTCAGTAAATTTCGAAGCTTCTGAGCTTTATAACATCGGAATGAAAAAACTCGCGTTCGTACCATATAAAAGCTCATTAGTACTTAAAAATTGCAACTTTGAAGTTTCTGCTATTGAAAGCTTGAGAAAGAAACATTTCATTTATCAGATTAAATAAACATAAAACTGAGACTTTTGAAAAAGGGTACAATTCGACATTCTGTTCATTTAGAGCGTGGACTCAAGAGCCGAGTCGATGTTCTCTAGGGCAACAGTCGTCGTCGGGGTGGAGTCCTGAGGCGGCGCCGAATAGTTGGCAGCTTCTTGCAGTCGCAACAGCATGTTGAACTGCGCACGAAAAAACACATTTTAAAGCTTTCATACACAGTACTAAATAAACCAATATAATCTCTATAGTAGTTTACTGATACCTGGGTACACAAGTGGATCATGGGTCAAAATTAATTGCATCATTTTGGCATTAGATCATTTCTAAATATCTGAGTTGAAAAAGCGAAATCATTTTCTATTGGCGTAATTACAGAAATTAACCGCTCGAAAGGATTTATTTTTTGAACGATCTCTAGAGTTAAGAAAATGAGTTAGTTTCTAGAAATTGCCGAGGAAATGAGAAGAAAAAACAAATTGCTAACTGGTCGAAGAGTGTGAATGAAACGGATATTCAAGGTAACGGGCGGCGATGAAATCTGGGAATTTGCCGGGAAGACAAACAATTGAATACAATTTAAAATGAATAATTAAAGTCGGTGAGGTCTTGTGGAAAATTCTTCCCACATGCTCCTCGTATTGCCTTTGGGGGCAGAGCCATGCGTCGCTTTCGCC
>JACJUY010005212.1:37030-62576 GCA_014220935.1 Platorchestia sp. MABIK
GCAGATAAAATAATTTCGGCTCACATGTCTCTTTTCACATATCACGGATCGTAGACTTACTTCTCTTGACGAAAATACAGCCTTGGAAGCAAGAGCTATGCAACCGACATCAGCCAAAATCAGAATAAAAATAATGACAAGCTGAACTTAATTCCGATAAAATTACAAGAAACGAACTCATCAAAGAGCAGTCAGCCTTGAACTAAAATGAGCGAAAGATCAATGACTAATTTGAGATTCTTTATACTCAGCGACAGAGTAAAAATTTCTACATAAATGAGGAAATTCTGGGAGTTTATTAGTTGAGGGAATCTGAATACCAAGGTTGGAAGAGAGAATTATTAGCACAATTTTTCAGCAAATTTGTTCCCATATAAGGAAGAAAACTGATATCCACGGAGAATGAAGAATTTTGACGTTCTTGAAATCGACACAAATAAGAACAGAATTGAACGAAGGGAGAATGCATATGAAGAGATTAGATTAGATTATTAGTTAGCTTAAGCCTCCCTATCCGCAACAAAGGCGATCCAAAGAGAGGAAGGAAGAAGGCACCATTTAGTATGGAGTTAAGGGAACGCGGAATCTACGCAGAAAGGGCATAGAAACAGTAAGATAAGAAAGAAGTTCATGAAACAAGATCAAAGTTGAAGAAGAAAGTAGAAGTGCTGAAAAAACAGGACAGCAGTGAACCGAAAAAAGTTGGTTCTTAACATAATAAATACATTTTATTTCAACAAAAAGAAGGCCTACCTAACTCTCAGCTCGGGCCCTCACATTGTCCCCCTGGGAGTGCTAATTCCCATAGATACAATATTTGCATCCCCCTGAGGGGATGCATATGAAGAAGTTTACGCAGAATCATCAAGGTGATATACAATCTTTCGTACTGATTGTAAATAGTGGATCTTGAAATATATAGACTGTAATAAACTATTAAATTTAGCAGCACGCTTTAAAAAATACAATTAACACAGAATAAGAACGAACGTCAAATTCACAGTCAAGTAGAGCAGGACATAGTCTCATAAAATTAGTGTACATCATCATTTATATTATAATTTAATTCATAGCCTGGACTGTGAGGCAATCAATGCTCAAGTAAAAACAATTCTGATGAGAAACGCAGCACAAAATACCCGATAGAAGACCTAAGAAATTATTAATGACCTTTGTTTTAACAAGTAAACAATATATCTTCTTTGAACAAATACTCGAGTCGAGAGACACTTAGAAAACATGAGGAGCAAAATATGAGGGGAATGTTGCAACGCTGTGATTGCGCAGGCAGCAGTTGAACATAATAACACACTTATTAAGATTTCATGAACGCTCACCACACAGTATTCAAAATCTTTCGAAGTAATATAACTCTAGAGCATAATTAATTTCTGCGAAGAGATTAGTATCAAATTTTTTAGAACAAAATTACATGAACGATATCGAATACAAAATCTTTTTTGTACGGCGAACAACTGAGAACTGATTCTCTAATATTAGCCACATTTTTTTCGTGAAAGCCACTAAAACTTCTTGGAAAAAACAAGATCGCTAGAATTCATCATATCTTCACACAAAAATTTACAGAGAGAGTTGGCAAAGAGAGTTGATTTCAGAACAAGTTCTCTGTCTATTGAGAGAGACTCTCGAATCGCAGTTATTGGTCGCACGGACTTCATCAGACTGATGCTCGATACAAGGCGCGGACTCTAATTAAAACCATGGACACGGCATCAGGTGGGCAGTATTGAGCGGCAGTATCGATCTTGGCTTGGCGACTGCTGCAACAACGTCAGGATGCACCTGAACATACTTACACGCGTCCATTGGACGCATACGAGCAACAGACGCATCTGGCTCAAAACGCAAAAATGAACACTTTCAAGGTTTAAGTTTTGCTAGAGCTTACGTGAAATGAAGTAGTACATTTAGTAAAGTGGCATCTAGCACTGATTTAAACAGAAAAAAGACAGAAGTTATTCAACGCAAAACTTTGAGAAAAACTATGTCAGAAATTTGTCACTCTTCCCTAGTAGGATAGTTAGTAACTTTCATACTTGAAACAAGCCAAAGCTAGACTGCATTTAGAGTAAAGTACAAAAACTGGGGAAATAATAATAATTTACACCGAATAACTCAGTTAAACGGTCTATGAGAAACGAACGTAAAACTATCAGAGAGCTGCAAGTGTCCAATCAACTATTGGGACAGAGCGCTCAACTTTGATAAATGCGAAAAATGCTTCACGACCGGGCTGAGTTTCCTAGCTGATCTTGAAAAGAAAATTCATCTAAAACATAGACGTTAAAAGAACACCGGTTTTCATTGGTAGTTCAACGCAGGTCAAAAGACGCAGTACTTACTAACGAAGGGCAATGATTACTACTAAATTTCAGAAAATCTCCACAGAGCATCAAACAATTTATATTTTCAAAATAAGCGAGGCATTGCTGCCCAAAACTCGTCAACTCTGAAATGATGGCAATTAAAAAAATAACAGGGGCTTATTAGCTAGTAGCTTGTCGCCGTGCACTTATTTTCACCAGAACAGAGCGAGTATTTTGTTCACGGAGAGTGTTTTAGGAGTTTTAAATAGTCCTTCCTCCCTCTCGGAACATTGCAAGCTCTGAAAAATAATTGTGCTGGGAGTTAGTAGGCTGATTACAGTGTAGCTTGCTCAGATGCCAGAATTCAAATACGCAGTCCGATAATAGTGTGAGGGCAACTGAAAAAATATGCACACTTGGTGAATTGAATTCCAGGTAAATTGTTCAAAGGTTATCGCAAAACGTGGCAATGTACATATTCTCAAAAGGAAATACATTCTACGAAATACATACATACGTGCAACAGTCATCGCCAAATCTCTGACACCAAATAATATTCAAATAGTCGAGTCGTTCATCAAGGAAACCCTCCGTAGAGCTCGCATGCGCGCGCTATTTGGTTACTGCGCTTCGCTTGTATAAGTATTTTACCCACAAACTAATTAGAACAGCGCATATTGCTTACAAGATCAAACTAGACCCCGCATTCATTCTTGTCAGTTGGATTAAGATCCTACAATGACACTAATAACACGAGATGTGTTGAGGTCTTAGCCTATTCAGTAATAAACATTAGATCGCTGTAACGAGAGAGCTGATGAACCTTCCCACTGTACATAATAATATCTTTTAGAACATTCCCTGGAACAAGAATGGGAAAAAGATTACAGTATAATATCATGGCTTGTTAACCGTTCATAAAAATACCTTACTAATGTCATGCCACATTCTTATTGTTTCAGTTTATTACAACTTACAGTTTATACGTAAGTGAACAATTTTACTCCCAGAAAGCAACGTGCGATTTACAGAATTTTCGAAAAATCTTCAAAAAGAGCTCATTATGAAATTAATGATGTTCTATCAAAATACAATTCGGCGAAAGTTAACATAATTCCAATCCAAAGCTATTTGCCTGAGAACTGAAACTATAAAATATACAACTCCTAATTAATCTTTGGAAAGCAAGTTCACAATCTCACGTACATAAACAATTTAGGAATGAAAAATAAATAAGTGTGGTTCAAACCCATGGTTCTGCACGTTTCGAAAAGCATTATGGCATAACGAAAGAGTGTTATCAGTTCCTCCTTTTGCACACGAGAAAACATCAGTCGGTGCCACGTCACCAGACCAATACTTCGTTAGAAAACCCAGTTCTTTCACACTGTTTTAGAATAAAAACAGGAATATTAAAGAAACATGAAGTTGTCATATCAATTCTTCAGCTCCTAATTAAGGTTAGTGAGCAATATTGCACCATAGCAATAATTACTGACGAAGAAATATGACACTGAAGGTTGGAAAGAATAATTTTGTGATTGTGTTTTACGGAGAGCAACCCACGAACTAACACGCACCCAGCTGACATGGCAGCTGCGCGAGGGTAAGGATGGTAACCGTTGGTGAGGAAGTTGCAGGCATGGCTACCGTTTCTGGGTTAAAAGTCGCACAAGCTAGGGAGATCTATGATACAAATGATCATTGAAACTTCGTGAACCATCTCAACTGTTCTCAAGGACAGGAGGATGTGGCTGCGCGCCTCCATGGAAAATATGCACAAATGGTTCTGCTTTCAATAAGTAGCTTTTCTCACTGCCTGACCTAACAAAATTGCCTTCTAAACTTTTAAAATGACGTTGTATTCTTATTTTTCTAGAGTTTTCCCTGCCGTGCAGCAACTCCCACTGACTCGGATACTTCTTTTCGTGCGGCACATTCAGAGTTTTATCCCAACTTCTTTAGGACGCTTTCAACACGCTTTGTTCCCAAAGTGAGTGGTGGAGCTTCACCTTTTGGGAGCTATAACCTGTCTCTTTTTAGCTTCTGCATGTGCTCGTAAATCGCTTCCCTGCTCCCATTTGGTGAAGGTTCAACAAGTTTGGCCTGAGAGCTTGTCACAGCATTGCGTCAACTCTCTGGAGCGTGTAAGTTTAGGACAACTTTTAACTAAATTAACTCAATGGTGGCAATACAAACACTAAATTAAGAATGAAATTGATTTACTTACGGCAGTACTTTAATGAAGATTAGAGTTATAGTTCGACAGAGAAACTTGCGTTCAAGATATTTCGACTGTGTCTAATTGCCAACACAGTAATTTTTCTTTTTCGTGTAGATAATTCTTTTCGCTGCAAGAGTCTTTAAGCATTAGCGGTCAGTTTTATGTGAACAGTCAATCTTTGAGTAATATATATATATAGGTATATCATTGCGTTCGAACTTCAGCTAAACGAATAAAAAACTAGTCTCAGTTAGTTATTCAATTGAAACGATGCTTCATTCAAGTGATGAATAAAGGAGCCTAATTTTTATCGGTATTTACGGAGGTTCGCAAACGATAGATAAGTCAAAAGTCGACTACACTAATAATGAACAGACGGCACGTTTCAACACGAACGTTCGACTGCGTGGGGATCTATTTTCTAAATGGATCTTGGCAGAAATTTTGGAAGCATTTCGCCGAGAGCGTTCTCTGCATTTCCACTAAAACGCAAGTCTGCACATCGACAAGCCTGTTATTGGTGGCGCTCTATTTTGCAATATTGGCAGGACCTTTCGATTGGATCCTTATGGATACAATTTGCAAAATGTTTAAATGAGAACTATCGGTATTCAACGTTCGAGCTCTTCCGTCGGCTGTTAATTGTGCGTTCTGAAATAGAGGAGACAACTCTTGTCGACATAGGTGAAGATGCAATACGAGCTACAGAGAATTAGGAACCAAATCATACCTACACTCCTACTTTAATACGATAAGCATCTATAGCATCTGTGCATCTATAGTGATGTTGCTTTCAAGTAGCATGGCTACCAATGTCAGACTCTGTGCGTGGATCACGGTAGAGGAAACAAGGTAGGTTCAAACCAGTCTTTTTTTCATTGACGGTGTGGTTTTGCTGACGTCACGGCAACGAACCAATAGCAGGGCTCAAATTGCATCTGGTAGCACTGCTAACCCCAAATCTGGCTCCACTATTGGCCTAATGGCATAGCGTTTTAGTGACGTCATAAAGTTTGTTTAAAATGAAGATTTTCTATTGGCTAGCCGAACTAGAGGAGGTGTATTTTCTCCCATAGAAATGACCCTACCTTGTTTCCTCTACCGTGGCGTGGATCCTGCACGATCCTCAAATCATTTATTTTCTAATGAGCGCTCAGCTGCGAATCAACACCGAAATATACTAAGGACTTTCCCCCTTTTTTAACTGCAGGATTCGCGATTTCCACCACTTATGATTGGCTTACTACTACTTTGCCTTAAATTTTTCTTGCATATACAAAACGACTATTTCATTAATCTTCTGTCGACTTCTCTATATACAACGAAATGAACTGAACAATTCATAATAACGGATGTGGATTACTACGACAGCGAAAAATAACGGATCATCAGAATATAAATTACGCAGCAGTGAGAGACAAATTCTCGACGCTCGATGTATTTCAACGTGAATGAGCGCAACTTGGCACATCAAAGTACAAAAATAGTGATGAAATAAACCGAGTTTCCTGCTGGACTGCGCAGCGGACTGAAAGGCGCAGAGTTTGATTGCCAGAAGCGAAAATGAGGTCAGCCCGAATTTACGACTCGACGTCTGACTGCAGCAACTCCAGTGACGCGAGGGCCAGAGAGGCGATAATGCCGCACGCGCCCGAGCGGCCTGCCTCTGCCACCCTCACGCGCGCCTCAGCACTCAGACGACGTGCCTCGGGCTAATGTATGAGATGCATGGAGGACTGTATACTCGTGTGAAGCGCAAACATTGCTCGTTGAATTAAAAATACTACAGACTGTGAATGATAAATGGAACATTTTGTAGTAATATAGTTAATCTGCGACACAAAAGCCGTATTGGAATGTAATGGATCAAATGCTAACACAAAACTAGAGAATTAGAAACACAACATAATGAATAATCAATAATTATGAGTAAACATTTCAGTTAAGATGCCATGCATTAAGACTTCGTGATGTGTACGAGTATTTTGCCATGAGCATTATGCCACGAATTTTGTTATGCGCAAGTCATGCATTGTTGTTAACGAAGGTGTTAAATTTTAAATCATTAATGGGATCAGCTCGATTAAACAAAGAAAAAATTTTTGTAATGTCTGAAAGACAGCTTTGTAACGCAAATACGAACATTTATTTGGGCGCTAAAACTAATAGAGCATAAGTTGTTGGAATGTCGTCATACATCGCACCTCCGCACTCACAATCAATGCATTAAGCACAACGTTCAACGACAGGCCCTTCTAAAAAATTTGTGAGGCAAAAAACAGCCAAGCATCCAGAAAATTACGAACACAAAAGCATTTGGGGGGCATCTCGGAGGTCGTTTTGTAAGGCCACTTGTAACACTAGAATGGCTTCTGCAGTCTGAATGCCGGCCGCCTCAAGGCCATTACCAGCCGAATTGCCATGTCTGGTGACCGTTAAACTTTTCTTCCCAAGAGCAACGACATAGAAAAGTCTGCTCAAAGACCAGGAATCGGAGCTGCCCCAGGGACTCGGGCCCGAAGCTCAGACTTTCCGGATTCTGGATTCTGCGGCTCAGAGCAGAATTCTCCTGCGACAGCACCACAGAATTCGAAAGAGCTGCATGTCACAACAGACGAATTGAAGTAAGAGTTACAAACAAACGTTTGCAATTACAGATACGAGTCGGAGTGCAGAACAGACAGAAAAGTTAACTATTTCACAAATTCATGTGTCTAATGTTTGAGAACTACCAAATATAAAGGATGCGTGTAAATCTTTCAGGCGATAATAAAGTCGTGATACACTCATGATGAAACAAAGTACACAGATCAAAGTATATAGACACAATATTCGTAACCCCCAAAGAAACACAGTGCACATTGCCTTCCAGTTATGTGCTTTAAAGCTAAATTACTCTCTCAAGTCAGTAATACCCAAACTGGTTCGCAAGAGAGTTGACTCTTTCTACCATATAACTGAAACTAATCCCTATCAAACGAATTAAGCCTTAATAGTTACACGCTAACAACTACAGCAGATATTCACAAAAAATCAAATGAACAAAGAAAGAAGATCGGTCAAAACAGCTCATGCGAGTTTACTAATCACGCAACTTGCAGGAGTGCCAACTAAAGGACAGCCAGTTTTCTGCCGAGAAATTACAGCTTGGGTTGTGAATAAATGAACAATCAAGTTCAATTTCAACGTAAAATTATTTATTTGCTCACTAAAAGTTGTAGAGCGCATAAAACTCTTTAGTTATGAAATATATTCGAAAGGTTTAATTCTACTTGTAATAAAGCTTGATGGACACCCACGAAAAAATTCGTTTACAAGTGCTTCGATGTCTTTAAATGCATGTTGTTCTTTACTCTCAAACAACAGGTAAAGTCGTACTTTTGATGTTCAAAAGAAGCAACTCTTATGCGTAATGATCGAAAATACAAATAAGAGTCAATAACAATCGATGAACTCTTGGATTGAAATTTGTCGACGCGACGCTGGGGAAGATTTCAATAAGATCCTCTATATTCCAGCCAGATTTTCAAAGAGATTCTAGTGCCTGTCGGCTTATGAGCGATCTAACCTATTTCTTCTGATGAAAATCCAAAAGCAATTTGATGGCAGCAGAGCAGAACCGATCAAACGCAGCCACCAGCGCTTCTCATGCAGATGAGGGGAACAAAACACGACAAAACAATTATGAACACTGAAACTTCATTCAATATTCGAAGGAACCTACAGGAATATAGACACGTCGATAAGTTCCGCCGTTATCATAAAGAGAAGCTGTGTATTCACCATTTGGGCATCTAAAAGGTTGAAAGTTTCGCTATGAACTTAAATAAAGAGGATGATTAAAATCTGAGCTTGAAAATTTACGAAATAATGGAATGGAGAGAATGAAATTGAGTAAATAACGGATGCCTTGGGAGATCGTAGTGCAGGAAGACGAATATATATGGCCTATTCGACGCAGTCAGAGGTCGAAACATGGTTGAAACCGAATATTAAGAGAGTTTTTTCTAAAAAAGGCGAAACAAAATATCAAGAAGAGTGAGAAATCTGAAATGAAATTACGGAATCGAATCACGATGAATAAAATCACTTTGTTCCAAAATGATTATTTCAATTTTTTTCACTATCGTTCCAGCTTTTTTTCCAAAAATTTCAAATTTCTGGAAACTAAAAGAACGATTGGTTGCATGATCGGTTTTGATTTCTTGTGCGCTATAGTAACCCAGTTTTGCCTTTACCTTATTGTTTCAAATAGACAAAAACCTTCTAGCTTACAAAATAACATGATATCAATGAACTGAAAAAATACAGGTAATTTAATATACTCAAAATATCTTCAAGTAAATTATGCACTGTAGTTAGAGTCAATGCCTAAAAAATTCTCGACAGAGCAACAAGTATTGGAACACCAAAGAAATAAGCTATGAGAATAACTTAAACACCTGAAAAATATAAAATTTAACAGCCACTAGCAAATACTAGATCATGAAAAAATCAGTGGGTGTATTGTTTTATGAGTCACTCCGAGTTAACCAATCTCAACCTCTCCAAGTAACTATCAAAGATTGTAACTAGGAAAAGGATCTTGAATATCCTACTCAGCGTAACGTAAAGAATGACTAATGTCAACACAACATTTATTTCGTGCGTCGACAAGCCAAGCTGACGCATTGCACAACTCCTCACAATTATTACGAACCCAACCATGACTGAGAATGAAACTTAGATCCGAGGTTTGAACTCTATTGTACACATGGGCAGGTCTCGCGATGTTGGAACATTTTTTTCTTTTACACCTCGGAAATAAGCCTTAGATCATTGAGAAGATTATTAGGAGAAAGAAAAAACTGATTTAATTAATGTTCCCTGTGATGCTTGCTTCAAAATTGTCACATTCCCTTCCCATAGTCAAAATTCAGAATGAAACTAATAGTACGAAAGTTTCATAAGAAGCTGATGACATTTTAAATTACTGTAACAAACGTATTTTGCAACCAACTGTTCATCACGAGGAAGATCAGCTTCTCACAAGAACAAGCTTATTTAAAATTTCAAGACGACCTTTGAAAATTCTAACGAATAAACACTGAGAGGTCGCTTAATATTTATACCAAAAAGTCTGTCTATGATATAAAAAATGTTTCCGGTGCTTCTCTCTAAATTTTTATTTTCCACTAGCTCAAGTTCAGCTGCTACGGTATCTCAGGAACACGCACACAATATTGAAAATTCAGAAACTGCAAAAAAGTATGGAAAAAAATTAACGAGTTCGCTAGAAAAAGTAAAGAACACAATTTCTAATTAGACAGCAGCGTCCAAAAGCACATCAAATTTTTTTTCAAGCGTATCTAATGTAACAAAATTCATTCAATAAATGATAAAAAAGAAAAACAGGAGAAAATGAGTGCAAAACATCGGATGTGATTGCGTTATTTTGACCAGTTCGATGATGTACAGCGAATAATTTAAAAACTATCTGAGTCAGGTTCAGCAAAGCATGCAATTTTTTGATACTAATTTCACTCATCAATTTGAAATTTGACATCGATCTGAAATGTATATTACAAGTTACATTTGAAAATCAAAAGTAAATAAAGTGAGCCTAATTTTGGCGGAAACGAAGTAAATTCATAGCCAAAAGGTAAATTTGCAGGAGTACCAAACTTCCAAGATTTCACAGTGAGTTAAATCATTTAGAAAAGCCAATAACGGGAAGCCAGAAAAAACAAAGGTACAAAATCAATGAACAATTCAGTACACGGTTTAAAGTATGACTCTATTAAAAACGAGCATTGAAAAAGGATTAACACAAGACACGCAAGTCTTTCACGAAGTGTACTTCCAATATAACGGAAACAGAACAGCAGCAACACTTGCCTCAGAACAGGAACAAGAAAACCAAAGCTGAGATTGCAAGTCATTAGTGCCGAATTTAAGAGGATCAGCAGCCCAATGAGTGAGATTACGATAAATTCAGGTCGATATTTTGGAATCAACCCTGCAGACAAAATAGCATCAGAATTTCGACTCTAAATCCCTTTCCTTGATTACTGGACTCTGGCAATAAAAAAGCCATTAATATCACTTAGAATTTTTCCGTTTACCAGGGGAGATAAGAGTCCTATAGATAATACGAATACAGTGATAACTGAGAATTTAAAATCATTGATCACGCTTATGGAAAAAAAAAGACTAGTAAATTCATATCGGTAAATATTGACATAAATTTCGATAAAAGCCGTAGAAAGTTATTTCAATCCTACACAAAGGTTAGGTTACGCGACATGCCATAGTAACTGGAAGCCTTCAGGGGTATTTCCTCACGCTTTCGAATTATGCATCAGTGAATATACACACCACGATTTCCCCCATTTTTGAAAAAAAGAATTTCTATGAGCCTTACGATAAAAGTACGAGAGGAGAGACAAATAAGAAAAAAATTGTTCCGTAATAGTATTACATGATTAGTCTTAGGTTGAAATTGAAGCATAACTTACTTACAACAATATAAAAATAAGCGCAACAAAACCGGAGCTGAGAAGACGATGATAGCGAATCTTTCTCGACAACTATGCCACAGAGATGCGCCCAACAGTCAAGCTGAAAAAATCAGCACCAGTGCTCAGGGATGATGAGGAGCTTCGCTGCTACGGTGAAGTGTGCGGTGCACTTCGGACGCAGAGTCAATGTACGGCAAGATAAACGAACGCGAAGGTAATTTTCATCAAGTAGATGGATTGATGAAGCAAGTTTTTTTTCACGGGGAAAAGAGAAGTTTTTTTTTGAAGAATGCAGAAGTTTCTGTTAATTTTTTGCGTGATGCATGAACATTATTCAACTTCGACCTTAAAATTCCTAGTAGTATATTCTACTAATGCTTTTTGAAAAAACATTTCATCGACCATCAAAGAAACATGAGGCTAGAATATTCCCGTCAAAATATAAGGCCTTTACAGAATGAGAACTGAAGTCAAACAATCTATTTGTTTAATTCATATTTAAAATTTGCGTTTACGCCTTTCGGAATTGAGGAAAGGTTGGACAAGCTAACTCTAGGCCGTAGAAATGCATTAAACACACGTGTACTTCGTCTACATACTACAAAATTATGGCTATCAGTTCTATAAGGTGAGCAACTCATTTTTCTTGAAAATCTATACTACTGTGAAGCATGAAGAAGAGTTCGGAATACCTCAAGACGATGCAGAAGAGTTAGGAATACAATTCAAATATTAAGTATGGATCCACTTGGCCAAGCTTTAGGTACAGTGTGGTGTGGTATCGCATCTCCCAAAATCATTGTTCCGTATTTTTTTTAATGCTGGTGGTAATGCAGTCATTGTCAATTGAAACCGGTATATGGTGTGGGTTAAAAAATATCTAATACCTAAGATGGAAAATTTGAACACAGATATAGATTCTATGCAAGATAGAGCTACACTCCTTGCTGCAAGAAAGTTAAAGGTTACGTTAAACAAAATTTTAGCCGATCAATTTCACGCAAAGGTGAGGTGGTTTGGCCACCTCGATCTCCAGATTTAATTTCTTCCTCTTGTGGTATTTGATGATTTCTTCCTCTGGGGATACTTGAAGGAAAGAGTACCTCAACATACCTGATCTCTTACAAGAGTTACGCAGCATCTTTCAAGAAGTTAACAGTATAACTCCATGGTTTTTGGGTGAATTACTGACCAGTGACATTAAAAAAAACGTGTTTATTTGAACAATAAAGGTAGTCATCTAAAAGATGTTATGTTTCATAACTAACGTAAACAATATTCCAAAATTTCCCACATCGTTTTAAAATATCCTGAACTATTACGAAGTTTTGTAATTTTATTGTGAAATTTTAAATAGGATGAGTTATTCATTGGCCATGCTGCACTCGGGTCTTACAATGTCCTGGCACTTGCCCAATGTACAGCACTCATAAGTATTTGCTAGATACCATAAAGCGTTTTATCCTCATGAATGATTTACACAATATTCCAGTCTTGGCAAAAAATAATCTGTTAACGCAGAGTGTGATTATTTACAAATTCGTTCAATATCATAACCTCAATAAAGCGTGACACAAAGTTTCAGGCGGTTAACTCGCGCGTAAAGTGATGATATTCAGCGCAGTCAATGAGCTCAGGAAAGAGATCTCCTGGAGGTAGAAACTACTGAAACATTCCGGTCGCCAAGCACAGGCTTGAAACAGGAACAGTCGAGGCTTATTGACGTGGACTACCTTCGACGCCAACGCCTCAAAACACCATAAATTAGATCTTAAAAGGGTAATGTATTCACCGCAAAGAAAGTAGCAAAAACAACACTAGCAAAAGTCAATTGCTTTTTCCCAGTTTTCTCGTGACTTAGATTGCTCCATAAGATACAAAATTTACTTTTCCAGAGCGAGGATATGCGGTGGACATGCTGGTCTTATCCGAGATAAAACCGAGCACTCAGACCATTCTCTTTTCTGAGGCTCGTATTTCCGAGGAAAAGAACACGTAGCGAGAAATATCATCTCGGAAGTAAGTTCAGGCACTACGTCACAGTATTTCACAGAATTTCAACGAAGGTATCTAAATGAAAAGAAGATCAAGTCTTCAGCAATGCCATCTTGCAACGATGTAAATAAATTTGAACAAAACATAAACCGCCAGCGGCGACCTAACAAATAGAAAAATGCTCAATAATCGAAAAACACCCAGTGAAGTCGTCATATATCACACGAAAAAATTACTTCTAGAGAGGAAAGAAATAAAGTCTACGGACTTTAATCGAGAAATTTTAGTAACCTGATCAACATTCAAGCTGTAATTATAAAAAAAGGGTCGGTAAATTAGCAAGTACCCAAGTTTAGCGGAGCTAGCACAAGCTTTGTTTTATTTGCTTGATTTTTTTAGCTCAGCTACATAATAACGCTAATCATTTGTACAAATTAGATTATAGGTTAGTTTAGGCCTCTCTAACTGCTACAAAAATAGCGTATCGATGAGAGGAAGGATGAAGGCACCATTTAGTAAGGAAATAAGGGAATGCGGAATCTATACAGAAGGGGCATAGAAACAGTAAGGTGAGAAAGAAGTTAATGAGATTAGATAAAAGTTGAAAAAGAAAGTAGAAGGTGCTGAAAAACAGGACAGCAGTAAACCGAAAAAAGTGGTCCTCAACATTACAAAAAAAAATTTTTTTTTCGACAAAAGAATGCCTACCTAACTCTCAACTCGGGCCCTCGCACATTTTTCCCCTGGGAGCGCTAATTTACATAGAGACAATAGTTGTATCCCCCTGAGGGGAATCATATGTACAATCAACAGCTAATCTCAATGTAATTAAAATTGGAGTATTTCAATAAATGTTTCTTCCATGAATTTGGGATTCATAGAAATCTTCAGAAACAATGAGAGTAACACTGGGTTGTGGGAAAAGAAACCTCATCAATTCTTCAAAATCTGATTGAACAAAAATGGCAAAATGCCGAATTGAATTTCCAAGTGAGCCATTTTATTAAATTTTAGCAGCCTCGAAGATTCAGGCTTCAAACAGTACATTTCTTCAATAAAGAAACAATAGATCACCACTAAAAACGCCCACTGCATTAATCTTTACCTTTTCTGTAGGAGTGAGTTTTTGGTATTGCCAATTTACAATTGTAAACATTGTGACTCAATGAATGGCATTATTTCCTCGTCCGAAATATGATGGACAGGAAATTTACCATCTCAGTGATGATGAGACAACAAATTTAAAAATGGAAAATTAAATACTCTGCACACACAAAATATCCAACAACACTTTTTTGAACTCGTTTTCAGTATATTTTAAGAGGTGACAGAAATAAAGATCAATGCACTTCGCCTGAAGAGATCATAAGAGCTGCAGGTTTAGATGAAGTTATTCAATATATTTAATGGTCTGATAAAGACTATCATTGGTTAAAAAAATTCATATCAAACGTGAAATGTTCATTCCAAAATCTATTAAGTGTACCCATGGACGAATAATTCGGCTTACTTACTTTTAATTTTCGAACACATGAAACGAGTCGTTAGTTTTATTATTAAATAAAAGGCTTAAAATTGTGCATTCTGCTGCTAGTACACAGTACTTCAGTGGTACCATTTGCCATGCCTCTCCTGTTACTTTCAGTATAGGTCGATGGTCTTCATCGCATGAACGCAGTACAAGCCATGTTTTCTCATCAGTCAGCGCAAAATAGACAGTACACATCTACCCTCAGACACAGAGGCTCTCAGGGTTCGAAGAAGAGAGTCCCGGTATCAACGGAGTTAAAATAATATCCGATGTCCTTGCAGTATACATGAAATAAACACGATCTTTGAAAGAAATGTTGAGTAAATTCAATTTCACCCTCAACAAAGCTTAGGCGAAGTCAATCATCGTATCATCTAACAAAAGATCATACTTCATTATTAAGAAAACAAATAATACGACAGTTAAGACACTTCGGAGAGTTTTGAAAAGTATGAAATAAAAGCAGGACAGTTTGCAGGAACAAAGGAGAAAGCGTCACCTTCGCGTAGGTGGTGTCAGGCAGCGGAGTGAGGGGCGCCAGTGGAGCCAAAGGATCGTCGCCCCCGCAAACTTCGTTAAGAGAGTCGCTCACGCCAGAACTGAGGCTGCTGCTGTCGTCAAAACTGCACAAGAAATATATTTTCATAAAACAACAGTCTCTGTATCACTCCGTATCAGTGGTACGGAGTGGGCGAGTACTGCAATTTAAAGCAACTATCCGAACACACAGACCAAATACTTTATGTAAGTGTTCTTTACAGAATGTATGTTGCAGATAAAGAACAAGCAACATTCACGCGGTCCACAGTACGTGTGGTGAGTTAAGTGAACTAGAACTCCAAGAAGTACAGAAAACAAATCAACAAAATTGTTTCTGTTAAGTTAGGGAATAATGTGCAGTTAGAAACACCTTTAGAAGCTCATCTAATATTACACATGAATACGTCAAAACCTGCAATTAAAATACAGAATTTTCAGTTGGTAAGATAATAATACTAAGTGCATGGAATATACAAAACGCCCAGAAGGAATAGCGAGCGAAGCAAAAACTTTTCACTCATAAAATTGACAGAAACGAAGAGATGACCAAGAAGTCGTTGGAAAATCCAGCGCAGTTCTAAAGAAGTGGACAATAAAAGGTCATGCAGTGCGCATAAACTAATAAGTATCGTATGAGGAACTGTTCGGTCACCTAACACAAAATGAAAATTTGGCACACAGCCTTCGATTTCGCAAAAAATTGAGCCCAGAACTCGACGCATTTGGCAAGGCGCAAAAATAGAGCTCGCACATGAAAGCCATACAAATGCATTTCAGGACAAGAGAACGTGACTCGGAGCAGAAATACTGAGATTGAAAGAATCAATAGCCTCGGGACTGCACAACAGCGAACGGTAATTTTTTCCCCGAAGTCTGCAAGAGGACAGTTTTCATCTTTTCTTCTTTAAACATGTGTGATTTATTTCAAAAGCTGACATCGAGGCATTTATTCAACAAATTTAGTGAATATTATTGTACAATACTCGTATTAGTAAGCATTACTCCTCCACTTTCTTCGCAAAGAAATAAATAACGGGGGAAAAAATCAAAGGGGAAATCATGTCAATGATCATGTCAATGTCGAAATGTGAGGCACACCTACAAAGCCCCACCAGTGACAGCAAAATACTACCATCAAAACTAGTGCCATTAACATGTTTGCTTAGACCAATTCATCGCGTACGGAAGTGAGAGACGCTTAGACGCTTTTTCATTCAAGATGTATCCTGCATGGAGTACAATACCCGTAAATTACATGACCTACACTATGCATCAATTACAGTAACGTAGGGTGCAATTAAAAACAGGAGCGGCAGCGTTAATGTGGCCGCAGGGGCACATTACAGGCTCTCATCGCGTAGAAATTCGATAGTCATTAGAAGGCAGGGCTTTCGTTTGTGAACGAGAAGAGTCCACAGTAATTGGTTCACGCCAGCAACCTCACACTCCACGCGGCCTGAGAGACGCGACCTCGATTGGAAAATAGGACAGCGAGCTGAACTCTTCTGAGTGACCTATACGAGCCCAGAGCTTTCAAATAAAAGCTAATGAAAATCTGAGTTTTTACTCAGTAAATATACCTTAACATTTTCGCTGCTGTGAGAGAAGGCACTAACAAACTGCAAGCAGTTTGTAAAAGTTGTTATAAGGCATAAATTACATGCAGTACAATTAAATATCGTACATTGAGGAAAGAACGTCGAAACCTATTTTGAGGGAAGTGGTCATTGAATGTATTATTTAACAATTTCTTTCCGTACCTCATTTCATATAATGATAACATTGCGTAGATCAATTTCTAATCTTTACTCCTTAAACTCTCCGATAACCAAATTACAACGCCGAGGCTAGCCGACAGCGTAGCTGGCTGGGGTTTTCCAGAGTTAATTGGAAGAGAAAAGACGACGTCTTTAAGCCTATCTTCTTCCAAACATTCACAAGAGAAACTCAATTAAAGTGAGATCTGTCGAACGTGCTATCAGTACGTCAAGCTTTAATTTCAAAATTTATTGTGTTCAAATGAATTTTTAACAAAATGAATTCTGCATCCCCTCAAATAATTTCAGAAAGAACTTTAATTATTAGGCAAAACAACTTCTGAACCATAGAAAAGGTATATTTGAACATCCAAGAGATCAAGCTCATCAGCTTTATGTGTTGTTCTACGCGAAGAATTAGAACAATAATTCCTCTCCATCTTTTTGCAGCAATCAAGCCTCTATAGGATCCTATCAATTTCAAAATTGATTGAGTCATGCATGTTAACTTCATTTACTCTGAAGTACCTTTACTAAAACTAAATTCGGTTTCTGGAATCAAACAAATTGATTTTCAGAGCAATCTGAATGCACTTACTGCCTGCCATGAGAAAGAGGAAATACAGAAGGAAATACAGAAAGTTCAACTCATTTAAACAATTCGTTTCCATGAGCCCCAAGAATTGTAAATACAGATAAAAGAGAACAATAGAAACTGCGTTTTTAAGAGAAATTTACAACGCGAGTTGAATCGAGAAAGTACGAGAACAAAACTGAAGGAAATATCACAGCAAGTTAAAAAAAGAGCATAAGCGAACAAAATGGAAAATTTCCACAGTAAGTTATAACTGCGGTAAATTAAAAACAAAAGCGAACAAGACTGACAGCACGATGCATTTTTTCGAACCCTTTTCCATATTGTGTGTAATTTAGTCAATGTTAAAAAGTACGGTGTCTGTAGGTTATGATGCAAATTGACTTTTCGACTCACGCATATTTGGAGCACCGGTCATGAAAATTTTTCAGGTAAAAGTGTTCTTTCACCGAAATGCAAATACCTTTAACAATTTTCTATCCAATACCTCTGTTATTATCCTTACAAGAACATGGAAAACATTATATTGACAAAATGCTGTTCTTAGTTCACACACTTTGAAATTCAACCCAAGATAAAAAGAGAAGCAGGTTAGGGTGGAGGCGGTGATATACGAGGCACTTCACGCCACGCCAGACCCCGGTCTACCGTTATTGCACTGAACTTAGCACCGTTCATGGGTGCCGTAAAACAACGGGTCAAGTCGGCTTCCTTACATCTCAACGGAAAGGTGGGGGAAATCAAACTGAAAAATCCATTTAAAGATGTGTCATTGAGGTTTTATCGTATGCTAGGGGATGAGAATAATCGTTTGACGACAACAATCACGTGCGTATGATAGTTGGACTTTTGTCGTGGAATCCAGTACTTTTTTGGACGCCTGCTTTGTCCTCAATTTCCATTCAGTTCAGCGAAAGTCGAGATGAATTTCAGTGCTCATGCATCACATCAATATTGTTCATAGGCCGAAATAAAGATTTTAAATAGTTTCTTATGAATGAAAAAAGAAGTTAGTCAACAACTCTGGTTATTGGGCGTTTCAAAAAGTATAATCTTGAGAAATTTCAAGTAGATAAAACTAAGTACACAGCTGTGATGCTGAGCGTCAGCATCAACTACGACGCAGAGCAACAAGTACACACATTTTATCAAACATAGACATACAAGAAGAACTAGTCACGAGCTAGCCGCAGCTTACGATTTTAAATACCATTAGCAATTTCACAAAATAATCCATACTACAAACGCACTTGTCTTACATAATAACTCTATCAATATGACGGGTCATATCGTAAGCATAGGGCTTTAAAATAAACCACATATGTTTGGGTTGGTGCAAGCTCAAAGTTATTTGTATCTTTTGGCGAAAAATGATAGATCGACGAAACTGACACGTACATAAAAAGGAAGTTTTTCTTGAGATGAACTGCATCGATCACAACTGATGGTACAATACTATCAGAAAACATATTTGGGGCAATTTATAACAAATTGTCAGCGTTTTGGTATGACCTAGAAAAAACAGGCTGGAGTAAAAATTCATCAGCATAATTGACTGAAATCACAACTATTCGATGCTCAGAGCAAACTTCTTGCTGCTTGTGATGTTTTTAATCTTAAACTGTACACACTTGCGGAAGCCCACGCAGCAGTCGAAGACAGTACATGAATATGAAAGGGAGACAACGTAAATTAATGTGAAAACTACGACGAATCTAACGCAGTGTTGTAAATAGTTATTTGCGATTTGAAGACGGTGGTTTTCAAACAACGTGACGACGTCGACAAGGTGAACATGCTAGACTAATCAATAAGATCATACTAACAACGGGTCGTCTGAAGTAGTTAAGACACAGCGGCGGGACTTTCATGTGTCTTTGGTGTAATGAAAAGCCATAGCTCGTGTTTCACGCTATAAATTAATTCAAATATTGTTTTTGACAGCTTTATTGAAAAATGAACATACTGTACCTCGAAGTTAAGATAAATTTGTCTCAGACTCCCGCAGCAGATAGAAAGCGAGAAACTTAAAAGCACACGATTTAAATTGCTGAATCTATCAACAAAAGTGAAACATGAACGTCAGCTTTTCGACCAACTCTACTAAGAGTGCTAAATGAAAAAGTTATTTTAAAATTTTTAAAAATATTATGATTACTTTTTGTAACATAGTTGAGACTCCCTACCCATAACAAAGGTAATTTCACTAGAGCAAATAGAAGGAATAATTTATTATGGACTGTAGAAAACGGGAAATCTATGCACAAGGTGTGTTCCTACACCAGGATTCCCAATACACAGAAACAGTAAATTAGGAAAGAAGAGGGAGAAAAGATAAAGAAGAGAGAGCGAAGAAGATATGAAAATTGGAAGAAGCAAACAAAGAATTCCTAAATCCCTATCCATAGATAAATGTAGGATTTAGCTGAGCTAACATAACAGTAACACATCTGGGAGCGCCAGCTCCTCAGCATAGGACTGACATACCTAACCAATCTAAACCTATTACCAATCCCACGCCCGCTGGGGGCCAAATGGAATCAATTAACTTCATCAATTTCAGAATCGATTCGGCATTTTGTTACGATAGAGAATAAAATTTTTCTCTCGAAAATTTGAGAACGCGTAAATCAATTTTGAAAGGTCTGACGCACAAGCAACACTTTTTTCAAGAAGAATTGCGTGTTATATGTGGTTTGATAATCAGTAGAATTTTAACAGTTTAGTATAAATTACTCTCCGGTAAAGGGAAACGAAATAAATATTCTGCGAGATATTTTACGCATGTTGCCAAAAATAGATTCATGAAAAAGAGAAGCAATATTCATTTGGTCTGAAACACAATTGGCAAAGAGGCAGCAAACAAAATGACCTGCATTCGTGAGGACACAAGGCAGACAGACGTCAATTGCCACGGTGTAAATTCATTGAGAGCGCTGGCTCCGGCGAGCAAATATTTACAATCCTCGTCAGAGGCTAAGCCAAATTGCTGTGGGAGAAGAAGGAAAATATTCCTAAATTTTAACTGAAACATTCATTGGGCTACACCGCCAAAGAAACACTGAACCTAAACATACAGCGTTGAATTACCAAGTGCTTATGAAAAAATGCCAGATTAAATTACAAGAGATGAAGTAAATCGTTCGTAATAGGCAGTTGAGCTATATACTCGTAATTAATAAGCGAAACGACCGATCTAATTTTAGCGGTAGTTTATAGTAACGAAAGAAGCTTTCATATTCAGAACAGCTCCGACTCGAAAGGACCATCATGAACTTGCTCACCGTAAGCCTCAAATTTTATGAAGAGTATGCTAAAATTTTTAACCCGAAGCCGCCCATTTTCCTCAGAGTAAAACACAAATTTTGCTCATTGTAAGCCTCTTATTCCAAACTTGGATGGAGACTGAAGTTAAGATACAGGCCGCAATGGTCTGGAGCACATTTACTAAACATTTGCCCAGGAACGTGACCTAAATCTTTCTCAGCTGCTGGGCCCACGCATGCAGAAATTATCGACAGCAATCCAAGTCTGTACTTTTCTATCACTGATATTTGTTTCCATAATGAAACGTACAAGTCAACAAAAATTCAGAACAATCATTATTGACTTTCTTGGAGATCTGACTGACACGAAAGAAAAAATTCTGCAAAAAAACACACATAGTATTGTCTTATTGATGGGACCACATTAACGAATTCTCACGAGAAAATCTGCATTCTACAAAGCCTTTCGCCGGGATTCAATTTCCGTAGTGGCGGGGCATTCTGCTGCATCGGAAAGTTGAGGAAGAGTGTCGGTTTGCACTCACAGCTTAGGGAAGATTGCGAATAGCGGGAATTACTGGAGCAGCTGTGGTGGAAGGATAGACTAAACCAGAGCAAGACAAAATTTTTGCTTATGGAGGGAATGGTGAAGAACGAAAGTCATGAAATTATGTGATAGACCAACCCAACTTTGGAGTAAAAGTATTATCGAGAAAAATGTATAATAATTACCACGGCGAATGGGAATGCGGACTGACTAGGAAACATTATAACATTTAAGAAACGAAACTATGTTCCCAATAAAAATAAAAATGAGTGGGTGCACCAAGTGAAAAGCTGAACATTAAAACACTAACAAAAAAATTCGAATAATAGTATGCAGCGCAAGCAAATTTCAATGAAACATTTGGCAACACACAAAAGTGTATCGCAGCACAGGGTTGACCCTATCAGCGATAAAAGCATAAAATGAACGCAAAAGTTAACTTATATACGGAAACCTTACATAAAATCTGTACTGAGACAAGAACTGCAATTTATTCACGAAATTCTTAAATTTAAGTACATTCTCTGTGACAGTATGAGCGGCCAAGGTTATCTACTTACTCCGCATCATATGAGAACGAGTAGCGCTGCTTGTAGCTGTAGTCGCCGAAGTCGGACATTTTCTGACGTTTATCCAAGCATGAGCAAGAAAATGATACAAAAATAGAATCCTAATCAAATGAACATCGAATAAATTATCCCCACTAAAACTACAAGGAGATCACTGCGTTGTTGTTTTCACAACATGTTTTATTCCTGGAACAAAATATACTACTGAATGAGAATAGTTTCCCATTCATCAACTTTACTACGGGACAATAACCTGAGAATTCTGTTATATCATTGCATTTGGGTGCCTGCTAATGTCAAAGGAAGCATTCGCAAGAAGGCTCAGAACTTTTTTCAATAAAGATGAGAAATATTCATTAATATTTAGTACGTTTCTAGGATCTAAATGCAATTCAAAGACAGATTAGATTATAAGGTTGTTTAAGCCTCCCTTTCCACAACAAAGATGTTCCCAAGAGAGGAACACGGAAGGTCCACTTCAGTTTGAAATTAATTGAACTGGATATCTATGAAAAGAAAGAAAGAAAGAAAGAAAAACAATTTATTTCTAATAAAGTCAAAACATGAAATGTTGGACAATGGATTAATATGCACAAGGATTAATATGCTACACTCTGAGCAAAGAAACAATACGATTGAAAAAGAGTTCACGTGTCCACCGAGACTCCGTGTGGGAAGGACGTGCGTTACGCTCGCTCCGAAACAAAGTGCCTACTGTTAGAAAGGATGTACTTCTGACCTAAATAGGTACTCACTCACGCCATGAGGATTCAAATGTGATTTAAACACACCATACAAAAAAAATCATCAAACAAAGAGTATAATACTCCATAAAAAAAGTGCGCAAGTGCTCAACCCTCATCTACACAAGGAACCGAACTCCAACCCTCATCTACACAAGGCACCGAACCAATTCATTATCTTCAAGATGGCGCCTAACAAACGACGCAGTACCAACACCAGCAGCAACAACAGCAATGAGTTTCAGCCGAAGTTTGGTCAAAATCCTGATGTGTCTAGCCTAACGAAAGACGGCAAGGAAGTGGTTTCTGTACTAATACTTCGACTCAGTGATGACAAAATTGAATAGTGATATTGATAAAATGCAAAATGAAATAAGCAACTTTTAAACACAATTTGAAACAATAGCGGGAAAAGAAGCAGAACACAAGGAAATTCTCGAAGAACAGAAAAAAACAATGATGGCCTAGCCTCCCGTCTCGACCAGTTGGAAATAAATGATCAGCGCCGAGAGATAGAAGAGAAAAAATGCACTCTCGTCATTTCTAGAAGAGAACTACCGCAATTTCATACAAGCGAAATCTGTTCAGAAACAGTCTGTCAGCTCCTGAAGGACAAAATCAACGTTGACCTCTGCAACACTGACATCACGTCAGCTACCAGAATGGGTAAAAACCAGTAACTGGGAACATAGATCGAAGAAACATTGCATTTGAATTAAAACATGATAACAAGAAACGTGAAATTCTGACCGCCTGCCGAGAAAAGAAACCAAATTTATTCATAAATGAATACCTGATACCTTCACGAGCTAACGCAATGTACATTCTGAGAATGGCCAAAAGGAAATTCCCGGAGAAAATTGGAATCCCGAGAACACAGGACGGAAACATCTTCGTATCTCACCCCGGGAAACCCAGATTCAAGACGCTGCCAGATCAACTCACCTGAAGACCTCGAGCAATACCTGATGCTTCAACTGAACATGTCATCGAAACAGGTCATGAGTGACTAGACTGGGTGATCACCTCAATTAGATATCATGTCAGTTTCAAATCAATTAGGTATCATGTCAGTTCACCTAAATTAGGTATCATGTCAGTTTCACCTCAATTAGATATTAGTTTAACCTCAGTCTTGACATATGTACAACAGGCGTGTGTGTAAACATTTACGACAGCCGTGTGTGAACTTCTGTAGCAACGCAATCAGCAATCTTTACCTACCAATATTACTGTGAATTTTTCTTCTTTTACCACTAAAGCTGTTAGTACGCGTAAACCATATTAGCCAATTATATCATTGTCGTCATATCTTTAAAACAAATTACCAGCAGTATGTGAACTTGTGAAAGCGCCTTCAGCAATCTGCTTGCACCAATTTTGTGATATTGAACCCCAGATTATACGCTCATGGACTGAATTTTGTGGGTACTCACGAAATCGCGCTAGATTTTCGACTCTATTCTCTCTTACTTCATAAGCTAGTTTTCTTTTAGACAGGAAATCTCTTCAAGCTTTACTCTGTATTTCGTTTGTAAGCTATATAATACCTACTTCTTTCAGCTTACTAATTTTAAATGGCTGATCACGCTGATATCCTCGACGAAATCGACCCAGATCTCAATCATTTGAACAGAATATATCCAAACCTAAACGACTCTGAAGACTGTAGGTATTCTAATATATCAAAATTCAACGAACTATACGAATAACTCGCCATGATTTCTCACTCCTGTGTTGGAACTGTAGGTCACTCTCTCCAAAATTGGAAGAGATACAATGTACTATTACTGAACTTAAGTATAACCTAGACCTGATTAGCTTCACCGAAAGCTGGCTAGATGACTCGAGCAAAGACATGATTCGATTTGAAAATTATCATAGTTACCATTCGCTACGAAAAAACCAGCGAGGCGGAGGCATCAGTACATATATATCTAACCACATAGACTCGAGAATCATAGCGGGTGCATCAATGAATCAGGACCATATAGAATCACTCTTCGTAGAACTGTCTAGAGATGGTAAACGCATTGTGCTTGGAACAGTGCATAGCCTGTCCTATATCCTTCCTAAATGAACTAAATCGTATTATTCCTCAGTTCAACAGTACCTTGTACAATGACATAATGATATGCGGTGACTTCAATTATGATCTACTGAAACATGAAAGCTGTGAACCAATCTCTAATTTCCTAACAGCCTTTCAGTCTCAATCTTTCCTTCCGATCATCACAAAGCCTACACGAATAACTTCAGAATCTGCAACGCTGCTTGACAATATCTTTATGACAGACCCAACTGATTTTCTTTCTGGAATCATTACTTCTGGCTTATCAGATCATTTTCCAATCTTTCTTGTTAAGAAAAATGTTTATATTGCTTGCACCAAGCCATGGGCTGAAACCTACTCAAATCGCAAAGTAAACGAATCAAATTTAGAAGAAATGCGCACCGTTATAGAAGAATCAATACAAACACTGCAAATCTCTCAACACAATAATGGAGCGAGCATTGATGAAGCAGTAGTAAAGTTGACTGAAACTATAATGGTCGCATACAATCAGTGTTGCCCAATTGTAACCCGTACAGTTACCCCGAAAAATAAACAAAAGCCCTGGATTACTGGAGACATCGTGATAAATATAAAGAAACGTCAAGCGTACCTAGCCCTCCTTTACGAAGGGCGAAGATCTCGAGAAACATATAACCGATTCAGAAACCATGTGACAAATCAGATAAGGTCAACGAAAAAGAGCTACTTTCCGCGCAAGTTTACTCAATTTAAAGCTGACGTTAACAAGACTTGGCACCTCCTTAACTCTTACTGTAGACCGAATGACGCTGATAAAAAGGAAATTAAACATATTGTTCAAGATAATGTAGCTGTCAAGATGCAGCGAGGTCCTGTACAAATGTAGCCTAGTTATGTGTAAACGAGATTGCTAGCGG
>JACJUY010005213.1:0-23056 GCA_014220935.1 Platorchestia sp. MABIK
TTCTGTAACGAAGAATTATCGTTGAGACGCAAGATGACGAATTATTTTGGCTTTAAATTCTCTCGGTCCTTGAGGGATGTTAATACATGAGCCAAGTTATGGATCAAACATTATCCTAGGTAAAATTATCATACAATAAATTCCAGTTATTCAATTCTTCATTCCCGTATTGAACAACTATATAAGTTGTAGTTCGCATGAAAAGATATAGCAGAACTCGTTGATCAATTTTAAATTGTTATACTTCAAAAAACTGAATGCATTGGGTAAACTTCTCAGTAATTCCCTAATCAAGCTTCCAATCACTTCGTTCCCTTGGCTGAGATCAATGAGCTGAAAAATTATTGAAACAATTCAGTGTTAATAATGAGGTGTTTTTGAAAAAAATCATCGATTGTTGTCTTGTTCGAACAGCCAATTTTCTTTAATTTTACGGATAGTTCCTCGGAACTTCCTCCAATGTCGCCAAATGTAAAGTCCGGATTATTGTTTAGAAATTTACCTGAATTTAATAAATTTACTTAGAAGCGTAGTTGAATAGCATAAATTTTTTATGCACCCGTACAGGCTGTTCAACCGTTGCTTTTTAGAAAAATTTTTGGAAAATATTTTCAGGTTGACCCTGATCATTTCTACTCCTACTAGTGTAGCTAATTATGAATAATCTATTTAGTACAGTAAACGTGTGTGCTTAAACCGTTCAGCTAATTTTTGAGTCATTGTGTAAACACATTACATAAGTTTTATAATAATGCTAAAATTGTACATTATATTGTGTTATAAAGCCCTTTAGTTTTTTATCCAAGGACAAATCTCAAGTTTGACTGTTGAATTTTGATTATATGTAACTCCTCTCTCTTTGTAACACAAGGAAACAAGAAATAAGGGAAACTGCTTATTTCCAATCAAAGTAATGCATTAAAACATTGATTTTTATTTTTTTTTATCAAGATCCTTATTTGGTATATCAACTATTATGGTTGTCTTGAAAATAATTTTGTCAATGGTTGAGTAAAATACAGTGTCCCACAAAAGTGTCTCCTATTTTTGTATAAATTAAACCTCCACTTCAAATTAAGATGTTCCAAGTCTGTTTGTTTCATATTATAGAAAATTTTGTTTTCTATTCAGTTGAAATGAAATTGCTAAAATCTATAGAATATCTATTGTACAGTAGGAAGTTGAATGAACAGGGTACAATATGTTTTGTGACAAGGAAACCATAGAAATATTGCACAAACCTTAATAGGTAATTTCAATGGTTGTCAATAATTTTGAAAAATAGGATCCTACATATGCCCAAGTATTTAGATAATTTGTAAGTAAGAAATTTAATTATTTATTTTCAATAGTTGAAGAAATTTCAAATACTGGTTACCAAAGATGAAATTTTGTTATTGTCTTAGAATTTAAAGCAACTAAAAGCTGTGAACAAGTTTGAAGACCTTTTAACAAAGAGTTTCCTAAAAGAAACTTTCTTAGTAAGAAAACAGTTTATCAAACAGTAAGAAAATTTGATGAACATAGGAAGAGAAAGTATTGTGAACAAAAACAAAAAAATTCAGGAAGAAGAATAACACAGAGAACTGATAATAATGCAATTGTATAATATTATCCACATTGCAGAATATTTGATAATAGAAACAATCTTTATATTGACCTAATAGCCAACCAATTCATTTAAAAAAAATAAGGATATTTTAGTTACTGGTGATTTCAGTATTGCAGTTGCCATTAATGGCCTCCTGCTACTCAATGCATAGTAGATACTTAGTTCTGTTATTGTATTTTTGTATACTTCAAAATTTTACACTTCAATTACTTGCTTTATTAGCCTTTGCATATATTTTCAGTGGCTTATTCAAATTTTGGGGTTTCTTTAGAGTTAGCCCTGTTGGTTAAATTTTTAATAACTAAACCTGCCGCTAGGTGGCGCCACATGTTTTAAGCTTAACTCGACGCAAGAAAAACGGATACACCATCCACGGCTCTCTATCACTCACCCAACCCAACCCAACCAACCCAACAACTGACACAATTATTTTTAATTTTTAAATTTTATTTATGAGGGAAGCTTTTACATATATCGCTAATCAACTTTTCGAATACATCTACTTTATTTACTTTACAATGTCTTCTCCACAGGATGGTGAATCCGGTTTTCTCGCGTCGAGTTAAGCTTAAGACTAGTGGCGCCATCTCTCGCGTCGAGTTAAGCTTAAGACTAGTGGCGCCATCTGGTGGGAGGTTTAGTTATCGAATATTTAACTAACGGGGCTAACTCCAAAGTTAAGCCCAAATTTTGCGTAAATGTGTAGCGTTTGGTAATAATTGATTTTCGAATTTTTGGTGCCAAAACATAGTTAATAAGATGGAAATAAACAAGTTTTCTTCTATGCACTTTTTGTCGCAAATGACTATGTTACAAGTTATTGCGGTATGGTACTTATCGCAATTGCATTGTTGCAAGCGCGGGAAAAGCGCGCTCAATCATTCGAGTGCGTCGAAAAGAAGAGTTCATTGCAGTGTTGCCATACAACGCTCTCGATGAATTTCTTTCCGCTTCAAAGACCAGAGTTGGGGTCAGGATTTTACTGCTATAACTCGTTAAATACTCATTTGCGATGGAATGTGCATAGAAAAAAACTTGTTTATTTTGATCTTATAAACTATATTTTGGCACCAAAAATTTGAAATTTGATTATTACCAAATGCTACACATTAACCAAATTTTGTTTAAGTAGGTTGTTATTCAATTTATTATGGCCCAAAGTTTACATTTTTCATATTTTATCAAATCATATACATTGATACTAATAGATTTAACAGCCTTATCTCTTAGCGTGTCCATTACCATTGCCTTTATCTTTGCATTCTATTTATTTATATCTTGTTTTTTTTACTCATTACTATGGTTCCACCTTTGGCACTGTATTTGTCCTCACCATAACTCAAATATCATGTTTTCTCTGTTCTGAACCTGGTATCTTAGGCATTGAGCTGTAAGCTGTAAATTTTTTAAAATTTTAGTTGGAGTCTAAACTCTAACTTATAAACAGAGTGTGAATTTTTTTTAAGCTTAAATTTTTTATACTTCAATGAAATAATTTGTGACGTTTTCCCAGACCATAAATTTATGTCATAAGGTTGGCTCCTATATTTCCATGGTGTAGCTACTTCTGAAAATGAACAATTTTTGTTGTGCTACATCTTTTGTTAGTGTGATGTGTGCTGTGAGGGAGTTTAATTTGCTGCTCTTGGTTGGTGCTACAAGCGGCAGTTTGGTAAATTTTCTCAGCAAGTGAAGGCTGTTTAGACAAACTCAACTCTGACATCATAAAGGCCTCAAGACAACCTACCTACATGGCTAATCACTTGAATAATGGAAATTCAGGTACTGTATGCTTATAATTTTAAAAGTAAAATATTTAAATGACAGATTTTTTTTCTGATTCCTGCAAATTTTCTTGAATTTCAATGTATGAAAACTTTTCTCAATTTCTTAGGTAGAAAATATATAGATTTCCTTAAATTTGTTATGATAATATTGTCTTTCATTTTATTGTTGCAGTTCATTTCTGTCTCAGCATGAGTTGACCAAAAACATTTTTAAAACAGAGCAGGTATGCAATTGATTAAACTGTTAGCACTAACTAGAAAGTACACTATCGTATGATGTAAAGTTTATGGCAGAAGACATCTTGGGATGATTTTGATTTCCAATTTTATATATTAATTTACCGTGACCAGGGTCCAATGGCAGTGATAGCAAGTGCAACGGAAATGGCCAGCACTTGAGCAACAGCTCCAGCAGCAGGAACAACAGTGGTGACGGCCATGCTTCAGGCAACAGCAGCACGTCATCCACGGTCTCCTCCAGCAACAACACCAACACTCTGGCTCCCACTTCAAAGGTATGTTAGTTTATTAAGAGCTTGTAAGTAATGAAAACGACATGGTAAGTAATAAAAATGAGCAAGTTCATGAAGAGCGTATTAGTTGAAAAATGAATATAGCAATGGAAATGAGTCGAGTTGTCCATTCCCGAGATATCACCTAAGTATTAACCCAATAATGAAGCACTCTGCTCGTTCTGTCTCTATTTTTGACTGAATTATGCACTTGTGCATTCTTTAATTGAATGCAGTTTTACCAGAAAGTAATTTTAGATACAAGTTTTAATATTTTAAATTTCATAAATGCATCAAAATGAGAATAATCTGGCAGCTTTGTTATTTGTTTTAGCTTGAGCAGTCTTGCACGCTTCTTGGTGAGTTATTTGTGGCATGCAGTGCATTAAGGTTTTTCAGTTACCCTTGATAATTATTATCAACTAGACTCAATTTGGGATGAATAAATTCAAGAATAGAAATAGGTTAACTGAACTTACATTAAAGCAATGATGGCAGTCATAGTCTTTGTTGCAGTCCACAACTTTCTGAAAAACACAACAGGATAAGATGAATTCTAAATTGATGAATGATGAATTTTTGCCTTTGTGCCAGACTTGTCAAAGAGAAATATTGAGAGTGACTCTTGAGTTCAGGCTGAAAATAACACTATAACAAGAATAAAGTTTATGAGCTTCAAATTTGGCTTGGAATGGTCTGTCTTAAAGTGATCATGTAATCTACAGTACAACATTGGTTGGTTATATACAATCAAAAGTAAACCTGATGGTAAATAATGTTGAAACACTACCAATGAACTGACAATATGCCTCAATAATTTTGCACTTTAGTGGCTTCTGCTACTATTCTAAACTATTTTATTCTGTGACTGACAAATTGGCTATTGTGTAGTTATCTATAAATGTTGATCAATTTGTTGTAGTTGACGTAATTTTTCAATTGATAAATTTTTTTAGAATGCTTGTAAAGCTGATCAGTTGTCTTTACCCTGTTAGAAACTGTTAGTGCTTATAATATTATATCTACATCTGAAGTACCAATGATGCTTCAAAGTATAGCATGTTTCAATGTTTTCACTGGTGCTTGGGAAAAAATATAGACCATAGAATAATATACCAATAATTAACCCACTGAAAGTATTGCAAGTTGAAAAAGCATCCATTAGATGCCACTATTATTTTATTTTTTTGCAGGTGTGCCGCGATTTCTTGAGGAAAGTGTGCAGACGAGGAAGTCGGTGCAAGTTTGTGCACATCAACCCTAATGAAGATGCTGTGGTGAGCTCTCCTTCTGGCGACTGTGGCATTGGGGATAATGTGGATAATGGCCAACAGCCTGCAGCTGGGTGTGGCACTGCTGTGTCTGCTACCCAGGGCACCACGCAGCTCACTTTCTGCCATGACTACCAGAACAACCACTGCAATAGGAACTGTTGCAAGTTAGTTGCTGTTTACTTTAACCCTTCAACTTCTCACAGGACAGTACGATCTTCTTTAGACAACCGCTGCAATAGGAACTGTTGCAAGTTAGTTGCCGTGAGTGCTTTAACCTTTTAACGTTCCACAGGACAATACAGTCTTCTTTCGAACATAGCCTCAATATATTATATTCCTTGTTGAATTTGTTCCTTCCTTAATATGATTTTTGGATGCTTTCTGCTGAGTGGTAGTTCCTTCTTCACACTGATATTGGTGACTACCTGATGCTTGAGTTATCTTATTGATGAGGGTTGAAATGACGGTAATAGGAGTAAACAAAATTTTGACTTTAAAGGTTAACCAAAGTGCTCCAGAGATGCCCTCTAATTTTTCTAATGTCTTATCATGGTACTTCATGTGTCTGAACTTGTGATTGAAACGAATCTTCTTGAATGTATGTTAGATACAGATTAGATTCCTGTAAATATGTTCAAATGAGTACAGTAGGGAAGATTGCTTAGTGAACATCTTACTACTTTGCAGACACTTTAAGAAAAATTTGACAATCTAGGTAATTCTCATTTTTTTTGTTAAACTTTGGATGCTCATTTTATTTAACAGTACTGAATGTTTCTCTCAAGGAGGTACAACTATAGTGTCTTTGGGAATTGATGCTCCCAGAGGGAAAGTGGGAGGTCTTGAACTGAAAGTTAGGTAGGCTTTTCTATTTTTGAAAAATCGAATAGGTTTTTTGTTTATGTTATGGGCCATCTTGCTTTGGTTCACTGCTGTGCTATTTTTTAGCACCTACTACTTTTTTCAACTTTTATCTTGTTTTGTATACCTTCTTCCTAACTCGCCATTTCTATGTGCAGGGGATTTTGTGTAAGAACACACCTTATGCATAGAGTCTCTCTTCGCTGAACTCGATACTAATAGGTGTCTTCCTCCTCCTCTTTGGAACACCTTAGTTTTGAGGCCTAAACTAACTTATTCAATCCAACATTGAATGAGCAAACATTTCCTATTAATGATCAAAAGAGCATGAAATCGTTGGAAGTAAATGACTGTAGCTAGCCAGTAAAGTAGTTTGAATTGATGAAACACCAGTTATTGTAATTTTAATTTAAAAAGTTTAAATTAATGAAGCATTTGTTACTGTTATATATCGGAAAAGGTAGAGGGAAGCTGCATCCAGCCAAATGTGTCGTGTTGCAGGTTCATCCACTGCACGTGCGAGGAGGAGAACCAGTACCTGCAGACCGGCCACATCCCGCCCCACGTGCTGGACCAGGCCATTAGGAAGGGGCAGATGGCCGATGCCACTCTCAATGGTGACATTCCCATCTGCAAAGTAAGTCTTTGTGTAGCTCGGGTGCTTTAATTGTTTGCTGATAGTGTGTTTTTGATACACATTGAAGGCTGATCAGTTATCTTTACCCTATTAGTTACTGTATGTATACGAGTAATGTGATACCCCATGAGTGATATTGATGGTGACATGGTGACATTACCATCTGTAAAGTAAGCCTTCGTGTGGCCCAGGTAATTTTCTGGTTCGATAGTAATGAATTTTCAGTACACTTTCAAGGCTTATCAGTTGTGTCTCCCCTACTAGTGTGTGTATGTACAAGTAATATGATGCCAGCATGAGAGATGCTGATGGTACCTCAAAGTGCAGCATGTTTCAATATTTTCATTGTTTGTAAAGAAAAATGTAGACTATAAAACGCTTCTGCAGCAATGGTATATATTCACAGTTTGGCGAGATGACTTTAAATGTCGCAGTGGCTTGCTGCAGGCAAACAATGGCTTGAAATAGTGCATGCCTATAGTCTTGCTCTATCTAACCCGTCATTAAACAGCTTCTTATTTTTTGGATGTTGTAAAAAATGTTTCAACAAGTCTTATTTTTGCCCATATGGACAGCGTCCAATTTTTTAACAGGTAATAACTTTTTATTAGACGATAAAGTTTTACAAAACTTGCAAATGGTATTGTTTAGTGAGAGATAAGTTTCTAGTGTAAAATGAACGGTCCCACATGGCAAATGTTACTTTTTCTATTGATGCATTCACAATCACTTAATTTAGAGCATTTTTATTGATCAGCAATACATTATTGTCACTTTTAGTCATGTTTTACAAGTGATGTTTGGATTTCAGGACTACTTAATGGGCGAGTGCGAGAAACGCCGCGGTGGGAAGTGCAAATTCCGCCACTTGAACCAGGCAGAGTACCATCAGGAGATCTACGGCTACTCTATCATGAACCAATCTCCTGCTGCCCAGCCTCCTCCTCACCATTTCAACTCCCATGGGACGGAGACACCTCCAGGGGACCTGAGCGAGTCCCAATCCCGTCTTAATGGCTGTAGTCGTCGCGCGGACGACCGAGGAGGCATGATGGACGGCCGTCCGCTGGCGGCGGTGCATCCATATGACGGAGAGGTGACCAACAACGTGCACCATCTAGAGGGGGGTGTGTGTCGGGTGTCCCACCCTGGTCTGACCAACGACGTGGGGCCGCCTGACCTCAAGCGGCCGCGCTTGGACCCTTCACTACGAGGCTACCCAGACTACCATGCGCCCAGAGACCAGGACTACGGGCAGGACAGGGACTACGTTCATGGGCTACCGCCTGATAACTTAGGGAGAGACATGATGGTCAACGCCAGAGACCTGGGGTCTTTACGTGACTATAGGGATAGGGAGATGATCCCGGAATGGGAGAGACGCGGCATGGAGGTGACGATTATGCGCAAGCAGATGGAAAACATGAAGAAGGAAATAAACGCGCTCAAGAAAGAGAATTCCGATCTCAGAGCCACGAATGACTTTTTGCTTGACAAAGTGACCACCTTGGGTGCTAGCAAGCTGAACGGTCACGTCGCAACGAGCACGACCCTCTCGTCTGTGAGTCTTGCGGCTGCTCCTCCATCGTTGGTAGCCTCCACCATCCCTCCCCTGTCTGCGGCAGCTGCTCAGGTCACTCCCGTGTCCCATGCCATCGCCATCGGCCCTGCTTTGTCCATGGCGCTGCCTCAACAAACCGTAGCGCATGCCACCATCGCTGCTCCGCCAAGCATTGCTCCTCAATCCATCGCACAGGCCTCTGACTGCACTGTGCAGGCAGGCGTGCAACACCCTCTCACCAACCCTCTTTCTATTACGTCCATCTCGACGGATGGCAGCTCCGTTGTGGCCATCGCCACGCCTCAACCTCCTCCACCCACTCAACCTCCACAGCAACCTCCACCACCGCAACCGCTTGCGCCCCCACAGGCTGTGGCCGTCGCTGCTGCCCCTCCTACAGCTGCAGTTGTGGTGTCCGTTGGAACTGTGCAGGTGCCGCTATCACAGGCTGCCATCACCATCAGTTCTGGCACCCTGAACCCGCGTATCACCACTTCTTCCATGTCCATGTCTCTGCCTTCCATTGCTACGGCTCCCACCATCGTGCCCTCCATTGGCCAAACCATCGCTGCTCCGCCTGGGCCGGCTGTGGCGGCAGCTAACATTGCCCAGGCCATCTCTATGTCCCAGGGAGGGCAAGCTATATCCATGTCCCAAGGTGCCCCGCCTATTTCAATGTCACAAGGAGGGCCCATCACCATGAATGCTCCTCCGATCTCAATGACCGCGCCTCCCATCTCCATGGCTGGGCCTCCAATCTCCATGGCAGGTCCTCCGATCTCCATGTCAGCACCACCCATCTCCATGTCGGCTCCACAACCCATCGCCATTAGCGGACCTCAGTCCATGAGCATGAGTGGCGCTCCAGCGGGCCGCCTCCTGTCATACCCTATCATGTCGCAGCAGAGCCTGCGCACTCAGCTGCATTAGTAACTTCACTCTTGCTTGCTTGATTTGATGTCGTGCTTGTTACTGAGCAGTTTGATTATTGCGAATCGTTTCTGATGGAGTCAGGTTTTTATATTTAGCAGCAGAGCTTGCGCATTCAGCAGCATGAGTGACTCTAGACTTCACTCATGCTTGCTTGATTTGATGTCTTTGTTGTTACTGAGCAGTTTGACTATTGCAAGTCGTTCTGATGGAGTCGGCTTTTTATATTTGGATTATGCAGTTTTCACGATGCTTAATGCTCCAAAAATAGCTCATTCAAAGCAGTGTGGATTTCTAATAATTGGCTCATGGTGCTTTTGTTTTGAGGCGGCATTAATTTGCCTGCTGTTGCGTTTGACTTGGTACTGTAGTGAGTTTGAGCCTGCTGGTGCCCTGCCATAGACTCATCACTGTGGCTGTCTCTGATTATCGTGACATCGTAGATCAATCTAAAAAAATTTCCTCAAGAATTTGCTATGTATTATCATTTGAATGTAAATGATTCTGTGACAAAATGGCGGCTGATGTTTTTATTGTAGGTTCAAATTTACCAACAGGAGATCTGCCCCTGAGTGATAGTTAGGGTTACTGTTTTCTTTCGTGAAATTTAGGAATCATTGCAGAGTGGATTTTAGGAAGGAATGATGCAGGGTTAACGTTTTCATGAAATTTAGAAATTATTGCAGAATGGATTTTGGGAAAGAATGATGCTTCACTCAGACGATACACTGCTGCGCGCAAATGATTACTATATGATGAAGAATTTGAAGTTTCTTTAAGAACCATTCTCACTTCTGCATCTGACATTGATTTCAAGTGATGCTTCGGTAAATTATCATGATATCTTCACATAAGTCAGTTATTTTGTACAGCATGAAATTGATGCGGTATTTTGAAGTTGAAGTTAATCGACATTCTTGGACATTTGATTTAATCCGAGCTAAGAACAGTTAGTGACGACTTATTAGGTCGGTTGGTACCTCTGTGAGAAGTACGAGAGTTCGACACGGAATCTACTATGGAAAAATTTTTGAGCAATCAAAATAGGTAAAACAAGTGAAATGTTTTTTGTGCAAATAACTTTCAGCAAATGCAGTACTACGTACCGTTTATATGTGTTTAGAGTATAATGTGTGCCTACACATTGCAGTATTTCATGTATGTACACACAGTGCAGTATGCGCTGTACGGTATATTCTGTGTATACAGTTCAGTTTATAATGTGCACATATAAATACAAAATATCCTGTGTACGTAGTACTGTACACGTAGTTGGTGCCTCTTGGGTTGAGTTGGAGGACGGAAATCTCGGCATTGAAATTTCTTCATTTACCTATTAAAACTACAGCGTCTAAAAAATTGGACGGTAAGAAATTTAGAATTATATGCTAGGCATTTGATGTAGCTCACCTTTGTCTCAAACCCAAGTGCGCTACATCAATTGCCTAGCAAGTAATTCAACACTTCTTACCATTCAATTTTTTTACTTCATGCATTAATAAGTTAACTTCTCTATAGCGGCGACCTGCGACTGATTTCAAACAGCTGCATTGCTGTTAATTCCTTCAATATGGCGCTTCCTTTTTTGTAACAGTTTCCTTCTATCCACTTTTTTAAAGTTTCCTACTATCCATTTCTGTAACAGGTTCCTACTATCTCCTTCTGTTACAGTTTCCTACCGTCTCCTGTGTTACAGTTTCCTACTATCCATTACTGTTGCAGTTTCCTACTATCCATTACTGTTGCAGTTTCCTACTATCCATTACTGTTGCAGTTTCCTACTATCCTTTACTGTTGCAGTTTCCTACTATCCATTTCTGTTACAGTTTCCTACTATCTCCTTTTGTTACAGTTTCCTACTGTCTCCTGTGTTACAGTTTCCTACTATCCATTACTGTTGCAGTGTCCTACTATCCACTTCTGTTTCAGTTTTCTACCATCTACATCTGTTTTAGTATCTGCGTTCATGTATCGCATGAATTTCTTACGCATGTCATGCCAAGACGCGAGTTTCGCATTGCCTGTGAATGTAACCATGTGTTCATAGACTTCGATATTGAGCAATAATTTTTTGGTTTCCATTCACGCTCATGTTGTGTAGTAAGAAGTGCTGAGTGAATGCTGAGTATGTATAGTGAACTGTAGCTTTCAACAACTCATGCATGTAGCGGCAAAAGCAGTCTGCTGTTTTTCGCGTGATGACGTGGCTCCAAGGCAACGCTGTGTTTTGGAAACCATGAAGAGACGTTATGATTCAAAGTTCGTTAAATTGATCGTAGAGTGAATGAACGTCTTACAAAAAAAGTGAAACACCTACGCATTCTAAAACTTGTGTTTGTTCGAACGTAAGGGCTGGCTTCAGTGGCGTTCGCTCTCTTTCAACACAGGTAGAGGAAGAAGGAAGCATCGAACTCGTATTTCCTCAAAATCAATCTTTGATTCAAGTATTTTTTTCAGTCATTCAGATTATTTTCCTGTTTAGTTCAAGAGCTGTGGGCCTGCTAGCACCCTGGCATAGACTCGGGGAAATGTTTACTGAAACAAGCTTTTTTGTTATCCACACTTCAAACTTGGTGAGAAATTGTAGCCGTTTGATAGTGTTTATCACTGTTTGTTTCGTGAAAAATATTTGTTGGCATCTTCAGTTTCAACTTTAAGGGACCCATAAGTTACATAAATGGTTTGATGTGTTCCCTGATCGACTTCAGAATGGTAATCAAAAAAATATGTCAATTCTTCTCTGTATAATGTTCATTGGGGGACGAAGTCGATACAATATTATTTTAAGTTTATTTTACTAGTCTAAGTTATTTATTGCTATGCGATAGCTTTGAAATAAGGCTTTGTTTTGGTATCTCGCTTTCCTTTGGTCTGCTGTGGTGCGTGTTTCGGTTTTTGTATTATTTTGTTCGTTTTTTTTGTGTTGTTTACATCATTAGCGGAGATGAGCTGTTTCATATTTCTTCTGCTCTTCGATAATTTTGTTATCTTGATGTCTGTGTGGTAGTGGATGCTTAGAATGCGAAAATCCATGCAGGGATTTGAGACTACAAAAGCTTAACAAAATGCTCGAAAAAAATATCTAACGCTCTTATGTCAGCAGAAACAAGAAAGAAAGTCAGTTTTCAAAACTGATGATACAGATACCATCATTGGTTTTAAAATATTTTAACGTAAAGATTCTTAGCTAATATACACACACATGGGCATTGTAATACCAATGCCAATTGTCGAACATATCTTTGAGAAATAAACTCGAAAAAATTCAGAAGCAAAATAATCGAGGCTCCAGTGGTTCACAAGTAATTGATTTCTTTCTAATGACGACCTTTGCTACAGGGGCTAACTAGGCAAGCCATTTATATCGACACTGACGCTTGATTCCATTCAAAATATGGGTGGATAGTTTCGGGTCCTGTTCAAAAATATGCAATATTTATAAGAAAACAATTCCCGCCTTTCCTGGAAATCTTTGAGCATGGAAGTCAGGTTTGTTATCCCTCGAGCAAAGTTTTGAATTTTTCCCTGTTCTCGAGAAGAGATGAGGTAAACTGTGTCTTGTTCCTACGCTCGAACTCGTGGGGGATATTTTTCTTACGCCCGTATTCGCGAAAGCGAAGGGGTCCACATTTGCTGTTGGCTGCGACCCCGGTGGAGAAGCGACCGCAAACAATAAATAGATGAATAAATACTCACGCCCGGATCCTGAAGGACTGGATACGTAAAAACGTCAAAGACATCACTAGTTACTTCTGCAGAATCTATATCGCTTATTGCAAGAGTCTGTCTGAGTCATGCATTCAAGAAGCTTTGCCTGCCGTTTTTCTTTCTTCACTGGTGGAGAACGTTAGAGAATCGTCCAACCCTCTGCCAAAATGTACATAATGCATCTATTGACTTGAGATTTGCTTCCTATGACTGTTTTTTTTGCGCTTGCTATTGATCTATACTGAGTGGGTGTGTGTACATGAAAAACCTCGATGTAGTTCTGTCTTGGTCGTTGTTGCTTGCGCCGTGGTCGAGGTAGCGATCATGAAACTTTATCCATAATACTTAAGTTTTCCTTAGCGATTAGAAAGAAGTACAATCGACCTTTTGTATTCTTCAATACGTGTAAATATTCTTCTTGCGGTAAGATTAGTTTTGTTTACTTCAATATTACTATCTGTAAGTTGCTCATTGGGGGAAGGTGTAGGTATACTTTGAATGTGCATGAATAGATTTACGCTCCTCGCTATTGCATCGTGAAACGGAGACCTGATGATGCCGCTTCGAAACTAATAAGTCTTAACCTCTGTGATCAAGCGATAATTAAACTCAATAATTAAAAACACAGTCATTTGAATTGATATATTGTTCATCTGCTAGGGAGGTGAGCTGAAAACGATATTATTACCATGTAAAAATATCCTTCCCGATTTGAGTTTCGAAGTATCTTTTTTTTCAATTTTTCCTGGTTGGCTTCAAGTAAGTAATACAGCAACTGCTAGTATTCATCGCAATATTAGGCTTCTAAACACCCAACAACAACAGCAACAACTCACAATAGGAAATTTGTTGTGCTTATTTCTCCGTATTGTCATGTAGGTCGTGTTAGAATAGGTTCTGTGTTTCCTGTGATTGAAATGAAAGGAATTTCCACTTACACTTGTACACAAGAGCCGACATGCAGTGCATGCCTCGTACTTAACGCGCGCGTAGGCGAATAGATGAAAAAAAGTTGTTATTCTGTATGTAGTTTTAGTGGTAACGTTAAGCGAGTCAGTCCGGTGACGGTGTGTGGTGGTGGTGCGAACTTTGCTGTATGTTCGAAAATTGTTAACCCTAAGGAGGAATTATACTGCCTTTTAAAATGTCTGGTTAATAACCTTGTTTTGAGTGAGGCTTGTGGAGCTCCGTAGATAGAGGAGGCAGCTGCAGCAGCGTGTGTGTAGCATGTTTACGAGGTTCTGGTTATGAACATCATGAAGGCCAAAATAAACCAAAGTAAGACAACTTTAAGAGTAAGAATCGCTTTCATTAGAAACAGGCTTATTTGATATACGTCTTGAATAGATGCACGTTAAGACGCCATGGATGGGATGAGATTTCTTTTTTCACATACAAAGAACAATTCACTAAAAGCAGGGTCGTTAGTTACATGTGTTTGTCTTATAGGAATTGGCACAAATACGCGAAATTGCTTCCGATTTACCTTCCCGTATTTTATTTACAATCATTCATCGGTTCAAGTATAACTGATAGCAAATAACGAGTTAATACATATTATCATGATTAACCCTCTCAAACTGAAAGAAAGCAACGAATTGGCAAATGTTATCAAGATTAACCCCTGAAATTTTTACCGGTAATTGGTTACTTCCCACTTAGATCATGCCTAAATTGGCTGCAGTGTCGCGTAAAAATAAGGCTCGTGCTACATCACAGCGTGATGTTCCTCGCACGGTATCTCTTGGACGCCAGCGCTGTCTCTCTTCTCATCAAAGCCTAATGAAGTCGTCAAGTATGCAAACAACGCGCCAAAATTGCACCAAGAAACTTGCGAGGAAGACAGAGGGGTTGTGTCGGCAGCGATATGACACACACAGCCTCACATCATTGAGGCTGGCGTGCCACTGAGTGCTGACAACTCGACGAGGGAGTTGAAGAGGCACTCACTTTATTTCGATTATCCAGGTCACTGAGGATATCAATTACGGGGATGTGGCTTCCAGAGTTTATCGTAATGGCATAATGAACGACGACCTGAACTAGTTTTCTACGGCTGAGAAAACAAAATTTCTAGTTCTTTATTGCAGTAACTCGCAAAGGTGGCCACACATAAAAAATACGAGCCTAAGATCATAAATATCGGGTGCTGTTCATTCGCACATAAATACGAGAGAGCACATGCTCGCAACGTCTATATGAAGCTTACAGAGAAAATGGTGAAAGAGTTCGGTCCATTCCGTTAACTCTCATGGTTGATGTTGAAGTCTTAGTGGAGGTTCTCGCGCAGATGCATGCACGAAAATATAGGATCACTTCTCAGTTCATGAACAGTTTCGTTGAAAAAGATTTATTCAATTAACTTTGTTATCCAACAGAAATTGACTAAATTAAATTTCCTGAATTAGTTCACAATAAGTTTGGAGAAGAATTTTCGCGTGTTATAAAACTCAACACACATGCAACGAGTTGTATCGTGACCAAACATTCCTATAACAGATCTGCAATTCAATTGCGTTTTTTATCGAATCATGTTAAAAATTAATCTATTTCGACGTTAACTATCATTTTGCTTCATTTCAGAACGGCCTTATGACAGAATTTTCAGTTCTCAATTAATTCAGTTCAAACGCTTCTATTCTGCAAAGCAGCAGAAATGCAGGTTTTAAGATCGTGCCAATTTTAACAAGCGATTTCAACATTCGCACCAGCGTCCGAATCCTCCTTACTGACTCTGGCCCCTCGCATGAAAGCTTCTAAGAACAACACTAACGCGAGGGTGTCGTGAAGTTTTGCAGAATTGTAGATTAAGTCGTAAGAAAAACAGGTTACGGCTTTTAAAAAAATCTTTGTGCAGCATTCGTTTGACACGCCTTGAAGAGCTACAGAAACTTGTCTTAGTGCTATGTGTGAGTAGATTACGGTGCTTGTATTCAGGTACTAGCAAATTATTTCAAATCAATCAGTAATACGATATATCAGACACATTGGGAGCTTGCTTGAGTATCAGAAATTCATAAGAAATACATTTATTTTTCTAGTGGATTTATTTCAGGACATCTTGTCTTAATAACCAAAATTTCATTGAGCTTCGCCCAACGCGTGAAAATTTTGGTCACTTTAATTTGAAAATTCGTTTAATTAAAAACTTCCTTCAATTCCTTTTGGTCGTTTTAATTTAATTTAAAATTTCATTGAGCTTCGTTAATGTGAAACGATATTCAGTACGATTTGTATCGTCAGAAATATTCAAATCTCTTTAAATGCATCAATTGTTGTCTCTTAGCACTTCGAGGTGAGTACTTGTCCCAGTAAAGTTTTTCGAATTAAGCTTCCTCGAATCTGAGTTGATGGACAATTTTATTTATTGAGTGTCCATTCTATGCTCAAAACTGCGTTTTGAGGAAAAGTTTGAAAATTTGAAACAGTATTAAAGAACAGGAAAAAAATGTGATAAAACTTGAACTGCCGTCATTTCGGTTCGTGAAAATTAAATTCTTGAGCATTTTTTTCCTAAATCTCTTAAATGAGGGAATAGTATTACGGAGGAAGAATCAGTCAACTTTTATAGAAATAAAATTCATTTTCTTCTTCCGTGCAACATGCCAGCTACACTAATCAGATAATAGTCCCCACAATAATTTATATCTATTTGAATGGTATCATAGATACTATTCAAATGAGACAAAAAACCTGGCATCCGCTCACATACATATGTTTACAAGTCAAAAAATATCGCGGCCATGACAACTAAATCTATTCTTCAAGAAAATGCAACTTATGAAGAATAAGATATAGCATTTTTTTTCAAAATCTTCTTGGCCAATAATGAATAATGATACAGAGTTGTTGCTTACTTGGTTGGTCCGCGCGTCTGTGACGCTCTTAAGATGCTCAATGCTTAATCTGTGATACGAATTTCATCAGGGCACAAGTACAAGAACATTTTAATCGCGGGTACTATTTGGATATTTGTTTTTGTTTGTCATCTACATCTGCAGAATTTATTGAGTTAAAATATTGAATTCCGTCATTTCTGGAGAGCCGTGTACGCTAGCATATCAGATAATAATTACGCAAATAATTTATGCCACACGAATGCAAGCATTGCCCAGGGAACTGTAGAAATAAAATGACTTCATTTTTGCAAAACAGAGTGGAGTTTAGAACTACTGTCTGGAGGCGGGGCATTCGGAAACAAGTTCGTCGGAAAATAAAGTGTTTTCCACACAACCGTGACGTATCTTGGATACACCAGACGATCGTTGCAGCAGTTGTTCGCAATGCTAATCCTACGGAGATATTAAACCTAGCCGATGTTTCAAAAAATCCAGGTCTCTGAAGCGCCGCTAAGTAATTAATGTTTGTACGCAGAACAAATCCCAACTACGCTAATTAGATGCCGGCGAAGTACTCGGCGCGAAGCCGGCAAGTATTTATAATTAGCTCTGCCGACGTCGCCTAGCTTCTCCCTGCCGCGATTGTGGAGCGGATTCTTGCGCTGCTGTCACAGGCAACGAAGTTCCGGGGTGCGATAAATCAGTGCAGATATAATGCATTAATATTAATCCCCAGTGAAAGAGTCCGTTTTATTTTTCATTTCGCATCAAAAAGATACTGTGGAGAGTGTTGTGTTTCAATTTGATGGCTTCCAGTTATTTTACCCCGTTGAAAGTGATCGCACGTATTTCTGACGCAAATCGTACGTCATAGACTATGCAATGAGATGTAGTCCAAGTATCTTCTCTCAGCCTTTACTTCGGCTTCAGCTACATGTTGTCATCTGCTACATACAGTGTACGTTCGACTAATTCTCAGCACAAGCCTGGAGTTGACATTTTTACATTCGGTGGTGAAACGTTGTACATGAAAATATTAATAACAATATATTTTCAGTGTTTCCCTCGACTGTCGCCCTATAACGCTGGAGCTAACGAAGTTATATACGTTCTCCAGAAGCTCGTTGTGGTTCCTTCTTGATGTGTGGTGCGAAATAGAATTTCTTGTCGCTATACAAAAATCTTTCTCTGGACATCGAAATAGAATATCTTACCGCTATACAAATATCTTTCTCTGGACATTGAAACAGAATATCCTGCCGCTATACAAATATCTTTCTCTGGACATTGTGTTGGTTCAGAGCAGCAAGCTGATCTTTCATCCTGATAGAGTCCGAAAATTTCCTCAAAGATGTGAAGTGACCGAGTAAGGTCTTTGCAGGAGAAATTTCCCAGAACATTCAAAAGTGGAGAACTTAATCTATGTCTAAGAGACAACTTTGTAAGGTCGTGTACGAGTTACCGGAGTTCTTACGCATTATGGAGTTGGTCCTGGTAGTTTTTTCACCTGAAAAAGCTAATGCTTGAGCTGTTCCATCAGTTCTTCCAATTTGAGCAGGGAATTTTTCCGGAGCTTTGGTATGCTGGACTTTCAGAAACTTAAAAATGAGAAAAATTCAAACGAATTTTCTGGACGTTACGTTGCTCGTGCGTGTGTTAATGGAGGCGGTCCTTCTATGTGACGACTCCAACCTAAGTTATGGGTTGGAGTCAGCTCCATAAGTTATAGATTGGAGTGAGCTCCAACCTACATGCTTCGTCAGCTCAGTGAGGGCATAGTTAGCATGCAATTGCTAAATGACCAGCATACGATGACTGCCAAATGTGTTGCTTAATATTGGTCATGACGGGAAAGTTGCTTTTGCCGTTCCTCATATTTTGTCTTACAGTGTTCACTTCTTTCGGCAACCATTGAGTGGCAAGTGTAATGGTTGATACCGAAAACGGTGTGGACCATTATGAGGCATGCTTGAACCAGTTTAATGCATATTTGAACCAGTTTGATGCATGCTTCAATCAGTTTGATGCATGCTTGAACTACTATGATGCATTTTTATACCAGTTTGATGCAGGTTTTTCTTTTCCAATATTTTAAGGGTCTCCATTCTTTACTTTAAAGAAAGCGTGTTCTCACTGCTCAGGCTTCGATAGAAGCGTTTTGAAAGAAAACGAAAAGAAAGAAAACTATTTATTTTCTTAAAAATATAAATCATGAAATGCATCACAATTGCGTTATAAATATTTTTCAACATAAATGTCCTAAATTTGTACACAACTCATTAGGCGTAAACAATAGCCGTATTAGTGAGATAATAAATATTTATACAAAATGTACTATAATTGGGAGAACCAAAATAAAAACTTATCCTCCCGGGCGTTCTTTTCAACACATTCGATTTGAAATCGGGTCAACATTTTTCTATAAACTTCATTGAAGAGAAAAATTTGAAATTTTGTTCCTGTATTTTTCCTCTTAATAAATGTTTCAAATAAGACTACAGAAGTTACCATAACTTTATTTTCAGAAATTCATATTCGTCTGATGTAGAATTTTAGAAATAAAAGTTTTTATTCTACAAAACTATCTTTAAAATTTTAATTGAACTAGTCTGAATGACTGAGGGGTACATTTTTCTGCGAATGGGGATCGTTGTTTGAATAACTCAAGTTCAAATAATCACCACGTAACTAGAGTACATATTTCTTTGGATTGTATAGAACTTGTTGAGTTTACGCATAAACTTCATAGAAGTGTGAAGTATATTGATATATAATTCCCACATGTACGGCATAAAGATAGTTCATTGACCTAGTGTTGAGAAACAGTTCATATAAGTAGGATTGATATAGAATTTATTTTAGAGTTATTGATGCACAGTTCATATACTTGGGGTGTAGACACAGTTCAGACAACTAAGGTCTGTAAACAGTTCGTATCAAATTAAGTCTTACAAGTAGTTTATATGTTGTAATACCAAGTCTCATGAACAGTCTATCCATATATAAACACGGCGTATAAACAGTCATATAACTGGGGTCTATCTACAATTCCCATAACTAAGGTCTGTAAACAGTTCCAATACATAATTAGGGTGTATGAATACATCGTATATAAAATGCTTAACACTCCACATTCATAGCTAGGATATATGAACAGTTCATATATATATGTATGAAATGTTTTAATAGTTTACACACATAACCAGGGTTTTTGAACAGTTCACAGATAAAATGGCCAAAGAATAATTCATTTAAGTTGGGTATATGAACAGTTTATTTATAAAATGACCAAAAAATAATTCATTTAAGTAGGGTTTATGAACAGTTCATAAATAAAATAGCTTAAAAATAATTCCTTTAACTAGGGTCTGTATGCAGTTTGTAAACTAATAGAGAAGGAGACCGAGGCGGCGCGACACAGAGGCTATTCCAGTCAGGTCGGCGGTTCATTTCCCCTCATTTCCGAGGGCGGAGTTTAANATATTAACACTTACATTTCTTTCTCTAGTCTCTACACGATTCACTCAATAAAACTGGCGGTCTCTACTGAGCTCGCAGAGATTTATATACCCAACTTCCGGAAGTGGGCATTTCCGGAAACGAGAGGACTTGCGGAATGGTTCTTTCGATGTTCGGAGGAATAAATTTTCTATCGCTGTTTGAAAATATAAATTTCCTAAATTGCTGCGAAGGCAGCACACGTTGTACATGAAAATATTAATAACAATATATTTTCACAGTGTTTCCCTCGACTGTCGCCCTATAACGCTGGAGCTAACGAAGTCATATACGTTCTCCAGAAGGTCGTTGTGGCTCCTTCTTGATGTGTGGTACGAAATAGAATTTCTTGTCGCTATTCAAAAATCTTTCTCTGGACATCGAAATAGAATATCTTACCGCTATACAAATATCTTTCTCTGGACATTGAAATAAAATTTCTTGCCGCTATAAAATATATTTCTCTGGACATCGAAATAGAATATCCTGCCGCTATACAAAAATCTTTCTCTGTACATCGAAATAAAATATCTAGCCGCTATACAAAAATATTTCTTTGGACATCGAAATAAAATATCTTGCCGCTATAAAAATATCTTTCTCTGGACATTGTGTTGGTTCAGAGCAGCAAGCTGATCTTTCATCCTGATAGAGTCCGAAAATTTCCTCAAAGATGTGAAGTGACAGAGTAAGGTCTTTGCAGGAAAAATTTCCCTGAACATTCAAAAGTGGAGAACTCAACTATGTCTAAGAGACAACTTTGTAAGGTCGTGTACGAGTTACCGGAGTTCTGACGCATTATGGAGTTGGTCCTTGTGGTTTTTCACCTGAAAAAGCTAATGCTTGAGCTGTTCCATCAGTTCTTCGGATTTGAGCAGGGAATTTTTCCGGAGCTGTGGTATCCTGGACTTTCAGAAACTTTAAAATGAAATAAATTCAAATGAATTTTCTGGGCGTTACGTTGCTCGTGCGTGTGTTAATGGAGGCGGTCCTTCTATGTGACGACTCCAACCTAAGTTATGGGTTGGAGTCAGCTCCATAAGTTGTAGATTGGAGTAAGCTCCAACCTACAGGCTTCGTCAGCTCAATGAGGGCACAGTTAGCATGCAATTGCTAAATGACCAGCATACGATGACTGCCAAATGTGTTGCTTAATATTGGTCATGACTGGAAAGTTGCTTTTGCCGTTCCTCATATTTTGTCTTACAGTGTTCACTGCTTTCGGAAACCATTGAGTGGCAAGTGTAATGGTTGATACCGAAAACGGTGTGGACCATTGTGACGCATGCTTGAACCAGTTTAATGCATGTTTGAATCAGTTTGATGCATGCTAGAATCAGTTTGATTAATCGTGAACCAGTTTGATGCATGCTTGAACCAGTTTGATGCATGCTTGAACTACTATGATGCATTTTTATACCAGTTTGATGCACTTTTTTCTTTTCCAATATTTAAGGGTCTCCATTCTTTACTTTGAAGAAAGCATGTTCTCACTGTTCAGGCTTCGATAGAAGCGTTTTGAAAGAAAATGAAAAGAAAGAAAACTATTTATTTTCTTAAAATATAAATCATGAAATGCATCACAATTGCATTATAAATATTTCTCAACATAAATGTCCTAAATTTGTACACAACTCATTAGGCGTAAACAATTGCCGTATTTGTGAGATAATAAATATTTAAACTATATGTACTATAATTGGGAGAACCAAAATAAAAACTTATCCTCCCGGGCGTTCTTTTCAACACATTCGATTTGAAATCGGGTCAACATTTTTCTAAACTTCATTGAAGAGAAAAATTTGAAATTTTGTTCCTGTATTTTTCCTCTTAATAAATGTTTCAAATAAGACTACAGAAGCTACCATAACTTTATTTCCAGATATTCATATTCGTCTGATGTAGAATTTTAGAAATAAAAGTTTTTACCCTACCAAACTCTCTTTAAAATTTTAATTGAACTAGTCTGAATACTGAGGTGCGCATTTTTCTGCGAATGGGGATCGTTGTTTGAATAACTCAAGTTCAAATAATCACCACGTAACTAGAGTACATATTTCTTTGGATTGTATAGAACTTGTTGAGTTTACGTATAAACTTCATAGAAGTGTGAAGTATATTGATATATAATTCCCACATGTACGGCATAAAGATAGTTCATTGACCTAGTGTTGAGAAACAGTTCATATAAGTAGGATTGATATAGAATTTGCTTTAGAGTTATTGATGCACAGTTCATATAATTAGGATTTAGACACAGTTCAGACAACTAAGGTCTGTAAACAGTTCGTATCAAATTAAGTCTTACAAGCAGTTTATATGTTGTAATACCAAGTCTCATGAACAGTCTATCCATATATAAACACGGCGTATAAACAGTCATATTACTGGGGTCTATATACAGTTCCCATAACTAAGGTCTGTAAACAGTTCCTATACATAATTAGGGTGTATGAATACATCGTATATAAAATGCTTAACACTACACATTCATAGCTAGGATATATGAACAGTTCATATGTATATATATATGAAATGTCTTAATAGTTTACAGACATAACCAGGGTTTTTGAACAGTTCACAGATAAAATGGCCGAAGTATAATTCATTTAAGTTGGGCATATGAACAGTTTATTTATAAAATGACTAAAAAATAATTCATTTAAGTAGGGTTTATGAACAGTTCATAAATAAAATAGCTTAAAAATAAATCCTTTAACTAGGGTCTGTATGCAGTTTGTAAACTAATAGAGAAGGAGACCGAGGCGGAGCGACACAGAGGCTATTCCAGTCAGGTCGGCGGTTCATTTCCCCTCATTTCCGAGGGCGGAGTTTAA
>JACJUY010005213.1:23554-36758 GCA_014220935.1 Platorchestia sp. MABIK
CTCGCTGCAGAGGGAGGCCATCGCTACAGAGGGAGGCCATCGCTACAGAGGGAGACCATCGTTACAGAGGGAAACCATCACTGCAGAGGGAAACCATCGCTATAAAGGGAAACCATCGCTGCAGAGGGAAGCCTCGCTGCAGAGGGAAACCATCACTACAAAGGGAAACCATCGCTGCAGAGGTAGACCATCACCACAGAGGGAAGCCTCGCTGCAGAGGGAGGCCATCGTTACAGAGGAAGTTTTATTGCTACAGAGGGAAGCCTCCGTTGTAGAGGGAGATCATCGCTACAGAGGGAAGCCCTCGCTACAGAGGGAGACCAAAGCTACAGAGGGAAAATTTTTCTATGTAGGAAAACTCAAGCTGGAGAGGTGAAGCCTCGTTACAGAGAAATACTCTCACTTTGCTATGAAGGGAAATGCAAGCTGCACAGCGAAAAAAGGAGAACACAATATTTCCAAAAAGTTAATTCATGAAATGCAATGCAGTTATTGAATTTTAAATATTTCTTAACATGAAGATTCTTAAGAGTTTATTTTAACGCGTATCATTTTCTCGCTACAAACTAAACAAATGTTTTGCGTAACTAATTTTTACTTCTTAAAGTGTTAAAAATCTCAGAGCTTGGTTGCTTCTCAGAATGTCCGAAAAATAGATATATTTCAATTTTAGCTATTTTTCCTCCGTACATCAATTTTTCTGTTTATTTCGACGCATAATTTTCCTAATACGACAAACAAATATATCAACGATAATGACTATCAGTGTTTTGGAATCGATTTCAGCCAAATTTTTAAAATCAATTTTTTTACAGTGCTGTCCTAGTGTGAAATTCCAGAGTTTTCCATTGTTTTTGGTAGATTTTCAATTTGAAACGCGCCCTTTCTTACATCTGGCCATCATTTTTTATCAACAACAATAACAATAATCATCAATGTTTTGGCGTTGATTTCAGCCAAGTTTTTCAATTTAATTTTTCTGCAGTGCAGTTCTAGTTTGAAATTCCAGAGCTTCCTATTGTTTTTGGCCGATTTTCAATTTGAAACGCGCCCGTTCTTACATCTGCCATCATTTGCCAGTTCGCTCATTTGCCCCAAAGTTGCCCCCGCCAGCAAGAAGCCTCGCCTTTTTTGCGCAGCAGCTCAGTCCCGTCGATCTGGGCTGCGCGTCCGCACGATCTCATCTGCAGGACAAATGATTCCTGACCCGCCCGGCCCCTCCTACTCTCTCTTCCGCACTCATGCTTTCATGCTCACTCACCTGCTCGTGCTTATCAAACACAATGTATTTAACGCTAAAAATTACATTTTTTCCACTTACTTTGCTCTCTTCGATCCCGCTCCTTGGTTCAAAAATGCATTTTCTGAATTCATTTTGCCATCTTCGATCCCACTACTCCGTTGTCATGCTCCTCCTGCTCTCACTTCCAAACTCATGCTTTCATGGTCACTCACCTGGTCATGCTCATAAAACCCCATACTTTCCTACTTCAAAAGTATATTTTTCTACCTATTTCTTCTCTCGCATCTCTCGCTTGTCATGCTCCTGCTCTCACTTCCACACTCATGCTTTCGCACTCACTCACCTGGCCATGCTTATATAACACGATATTTATAACTCCGCAAAGATTTTTAATTCCAAAGAGTACATTCGTTCTACTTTTTTGGCCATCTATGCTCCTACTCCTTGNCCCCTCCTACTCTCTCTTCCGCACTCATGCTTTCATGCTCACTCACCTGCTCGTGCTTATCAAACACTATGTTTTTAACGCTAAAAAGTACATTTTTTCCACTTACTTTGCTCTCTTCGATCCCGCTCCTTGGTTCAAATATGCATTTTCTGAATTCATTTTGCCATCTTCGATCCCACTACTCCGTTGTCATGCTCCTCCTGCTCTCACTTCCAAACTCATGCTTTCATGGTCACTCACCTGGTCATGCTCATAAAACCACATACTTTCCTACTTCAAAAGTATATTTTTCTACCTATTTCTTCTCTCGCATCTCTCGCTTGTCATGCTCCTGCTCTCACTTCCACACTCATGCTTTCGTACTCACTCACCTGGCCATGCTTATATAACACGATATTTATAACTCCACAAAGATTTTTAATTCCAAAGAGTACATTCGTTCTACTTTTTTGGCCATCTATGCTCCTACTCCTTGGTTTTCAAGCTCCACGTTTACTGGAGTGTTGCAAATGTAATGGCTGGTATTGTACAACGATCCTTCTCATTTGAATCCAGTGAACTTTTTTGTGCCAATGCTAGTAGCAGATGAAATTTAATTTTTGTGTTATTGTAAAATGTTTCATTTTATCCGAGCCAGTTTTGACTTTCTCGTTTTGTCCCAGGAGTGTTGCAAATGTTATGGCTGGTATTGTACAACGACCCTTCTCATCTATTCGAATCCGGTGAACTTTTCTGTGCCAATGCTAGTAGCATTTGAAATTTAATTTTTGTGTTATTGTAAAATATTTCATTTTATCCGGGCCAGTTATTTTAGCTTACTAGTTGATACGAAACAATGTAAAATTACCTCTAATGTCAACCACAAAGTCTAAGACAAAAAAAATTTGGATCTACCCGTTTTACTTTCAACCATGATCCCTCATCTCACTAGTTCCTATGTTCGTGAGCTCAGATTTCAACACGGGAGTGCACTTAAAAAAGTGTCTTCAACAATGCATCACACGCACAATGATTTCTTGACCACTTGTAATAAAATGCATTGTCAAAATCAGACCAACGCACTAAAGGAAATGCATTTTAAACGTGCTTTTCTCCCAACCAACCATTTGTTTGTTTAGAAATTAACCGGTATAAGTATTATGGCCCCCATGTGTAGATTTCAAGTCATGGACTAAATTTCAAGATATTTCAAAGCATTTTTCGCTCATATTGAAACATTTGAACGTGCGACGTAATTCATCTGCAATTTTTACTTTCCTACGCCCGTGAGTGCATAAAGACGAAATCATTTTCAGTAGGTACTTTTCGTATTGCCCCAGCTATGCTGCACATGTTATGGACTGAAAATCCGATGTACGCGCGCCCTAACAAGAGTGTTTTAAACTATGTGTCAAAGGGATTTTTTTCTTAGTTACTTATATTTATTAGCTTTTCCAAAACGAAATTAATTACCGCAAAGAAAGGATGTTAATGTGAGGGTACTTAAGCATCTTTTTTCTCTTTTTTCGTTTCATTAAAACATGTAAAAAAAAAGGGCCAAGGTTCCGAAGAATGTCATAATTTTAAAGAACATAATTTTTTATCTTCTTGTTCTGGTCTTAAATTGCTCTTCATACTTTCTTACTCTCGTGAATACATTATGATAACACTACTTTGGCTAGTTAACTTTTTGTACGGCTCCACCTATGTTGAAATGTCACGGCTAGCATTGTACAACAATCCTTTTCGTTTCTTTCACTGCGATGAACTCTTTACGCCAGCACTATCAGCGTAAGAAATATCACAACAACTTTTTGTTTTGTTAGAGTGAATATTATGTTCTTTCCGAAGCTCTCCACTTGGCACAGTAGATGATGCGTCCGTGTGAAAAGTTGTCTCAAATCCCAACTGCCTACCTCATAGTTCTAGACGCAAAATAGATCAAATTTGCCCATTTTAATTCTAACATCAATCCCTCACACTCGTATCACTAGTTCCTATGTTCTTGTGCTCATTATTCAATACGAGTAAGCACTAACGAGAGGGTTTTCAGTAATGCGTCACATGAATTATACTTTTCTTAGTCACCTGTATTTTAAATGCATTACCAGAATCTGACTACTGCGACAAAGAGGAACTCATTTTGTCGTGCTTTTCTCCGAATCATGTTTTCGAAAATTATCATGGGTAATACGATAACCATGTATGAATAGCAATTAAGGATCTAAACCATTTGTCTCAACACTTAATTAACATGGGTGTTACGATTACCATGTATGAATAGCAATTAATGGTCTCTGTGTCAAGGTATTTTAACGCGATTTTTGCTCATATTTCAATTTAAATGCGCACAATCGAATACATTTTTCAAGTGAGCGTTACGTGGATTGTGTTCTATTAGTAACTTATTTCAAATGCACTGTCAAAATCAGATTAGGCAAAGGAAAAGAACTCATTTTTGATGTGCTTTTATGTCAATCATTTTTTGATTCAACATTTTACACGTGTATCACGATACCAATGTGTTATTATCAATTAAGGATGCTTTAGGTTAAGGTGTTTTAAAAACCAATGTATCGACATTTCATGTTTGTACTTTATTGGAAATAAATGTTTTTCTTTCTTTTCTTTCTTTTCTTTCTCCTGCTCTCACTTCCACCTGCACATGGTCATAAAACCCAGTTTTTATAACTCCAAAAAACCCATTTTTTCGACTCACACTGTGGTTTATACTCCTACTTCTCGGTTTTCAAGCTCCTCCTGCATTCACACTCATACTCTCATGTTCGCTCAGCTACTCAGGCTCATAAGAACCAATATTTATAGCTCCAAAAATACACCTTTTCTTTTTATTTTGCTTTTTTCGCTTCCACTTCTCGGTTGTCATTCATGCCGTTATAATACACATGTTCGTTAACCAATTAAGGATCTTTACGATGAGACATTTTAGAAATCAACATTATACATTGTGTGACAAATTTAGTGCAAATAAACTGTTTTTCTTTTCATTTTTTTTCATGGTCAGTCCTGCACTCGTCTATTCGTACTTACGTCTACTCGTACTATGTTCTCATATCTTACTTCGGAACTTTCATCCATTCTCTTCCTATTCCCTTTCTCCTTCTTTCATAAAATATTTTTTCCATCCCTAACTTCATGTTCTCGTTGCGTTCGTACACCTATACATTTCTAATTCTCTCTTCCTTTTTCATTACCCTTCTGGAACAAAGGAATAACCTGCATGTACCGAACATATCCTTTGAATGATCAGGTCACTTTATCAAAGTTACTTTGCACCGCAGGCGCTCGCTACATTGCTTTCTCAAAGGCAGAACATGCTAAGGCCTGACGTAAAGAAACGAGAGCTTCTTTGTTCACAAGTCTCACTGCACTTCGCTGTTTTTTTGCACACGTTTTCGGTCCACCTGCTCAAACTCAACAGGGGCTGACGAACTTCATTAATAATGAGCAAAGAGAAAGAAAACTGGGTGTAAATAGACGTTTTGAAACTAAATATTAATACTCAATTAGCGAAACTAGAGTAGGATTTTCAAACAATTTTCGTCGTTAGCGGAAGAGAGGTACCAAAAGTTCTTCAGTTGACTTGACTTCGTTGCATACTATCCTTTGTGGCCGAAATTTCCAGTCGGAGTTTTCAGGAACGATGTGATTTTTTCAGTGCTCAAATTTTATACGAAAACCGTTCAAACTACGCAAGTCAAGTCTACGAAAGAACTTTTACTATCAGCAATGAATTACATTTTTTTAAAATTTGTCCCCAGACCTTTGTATTCAAAGGACGTTTCTCACTATGACTCAAGTGTAAAAAAATCGAACTTGTAACTGCCGTGAATGCGTTAAACAAACGTATGCTGCTTGGCAGATACTAGGTATAGGGCTGCGTGGAGGAGTGTTGAATTTCACTTATCTTCCCTAATCAATGTTACCCGAAGTTACACTGCCTTGACCGAGATTCACATGATGAAAAAAGAACACACCCCCTATAAGTACGATGTCAATATCCAAATCTTAATGTGTTAGAAAGAATGTTTATTTAAAATTAAAAAGAACTGAACTGAAATTGTGTTGTTTGACACATGGTCATTCCATTGCTGATCTTTTGTAGCCAATGTGCCATTGCTACAGAGAACACGACGTCAAGGGACAAAAAAGTTTCTTTTTTTCAAGTAACAACCTTTATAATTTAATTTCAAAGTTAGAGAAATTCTTAACTTCTATGAACTAACCCCAAATTTTCCTATTTTCAAGAAACAACCTTTATAATTTAATTTCAAAGTAAGAGAAATTCTTAACTTCTAAGAATTAATCCCAAATTTCCCTATTTTCAAGAAACAACCCTTAAAATTTAGTTTCAAATTTGAGTAATTCACAATTTCTAAGGGCTAACGTAAAAAGTTAGAATATTCTTGCTTCACCACTTACATTTTGGCTCGCTTTACAGCTGCGGAAATTTTTCTGGACAATTTTGCAAGGCCATGGCCACTGAATGATTGAGGGAATATGATGGAGAAGTGGGGGCGCGGTGTCGTAAATGATGAATGAGGAGGACGCGGTCATTCATGTGATGGACGACAGGCAGAAGCTGCTTTTGACGTTCCATGTGAATTTTAGGCATGTGCGACATATATTTTTCACATGCGCCGTGCCGTTTTTGAGGCGTATGAAAGAATTACAGATTATTTTAAAAACATTCGATCATTCATTTTTCAACAATTGAACTCGCCGTTAATAACTGCTTTGAAATATTCAATGAAATAAATTTCAAAATAGTAATTTCATGTTGTTAATGGTTCGGATTAATTTGAGAAAGCCATGCTTTAAAACTCTATAATTTAACGTTGATGATGATTTAAAATTGAAAATAACGTTGCAAGTGTAAGCTAATAAACACAACATGAAAGCGAAAAGTCGTTTAAGAGAACATAAACAAAACTAACATAAACTGCACATAGAAAAAAGAAAAACTTCCTTCCAATCAAATGTGACAAAGATAATTTGAAGTGATCAAAGAACTCAATTATTTTTACGGTTTTCAATCAAGCCCAGAGACGATCAATTATATTGTCAATATTCATCATTGTCAATTATATTGACAATAAAATTGATCGTCTATGGGCCGCTTTAGACTTGACACCCTGTTTTATGAACTCGTTGTGGCCCAATTTTAAATAACTAAGACAACACAAACAATTTATCAAATAGATTACATCAAATAGATTGTTTCTTAAGGCTATTACAATCGGCACATTTGAACATAGCCCAAATAACATCACGATCATGAAATAAAACACGCCATGGAAATAGCTCTTTATCATTACCCCACATGCAAGATGCTTTAAGAAACGTATAGCTAATTTTAGAACATCGATGTATGAGATTATTACATCCTAGAAACTCTTTTTCCCAGAAAAATGTTTCTTTCCACAATAACTTGTGTGCGCCTTCCGCTTTTGTTTTTTTTTCCGTAATTTGTATCATCGGGTTTGAGTTCGGTTGGCACTCTGCCTCTGGCAGAGCTCATTCCGGTTGCGGATGATGTGGAGACGGGTCCAACATTCGTTGTGTACTGTACAGCTTCCATTGGTCAATCTGGGCTCAAAGTAATTAACTTCACTTGATAAACAAATGTGCCAGTAGGATTCGTAAATCCCATACGAAGAAAACGTCTCTTTTATTCCATAGAAGACTCATTTATAAATTAAATATGACTATGGGGGTTGAAATTAGCTCAAAATTGAGGGTGTTGTTGGTTATTTCAAGTGAAACGAACAGTTTTTAAAACACAACTTGAAGTATAGACCAGTTGGTTATTTCAAGTGAAGCGAACAGTTTTTAAAACAACTTGAAGTGTAGAACACTCACCTTCACTTGCCTAAAAGTTCGTTTTCAAGTCGTACCAATATTACTATATTTGAAAACGGGTGCTGCGTTGCGTGTGTAGCGTAATACTGTTACAAGTGTCCTTTATGTATATCGACACACTGTTGATAGTGACATTTATGGATATCTGCATGCTGTCGCAAGTGTCACAAAAGGATATCCGCATACTGTTGTAAGATATCTGCATACTGTTGCAAGTGTCATTAAAGGATATCTGCACACTGTTGCAACTGCTATTTAAAGATATCTGCGTGCTGTTGCAAGGGCCATTTATGGATATCTGCGTACTGTTGCAAGTGTCCTCTATGGATATCTGCATACCATTGTAAGTGCCATTTATGGATATTTACATACTGTTTCGAGTGCCGTTTATAGAGATTTGCATACTGTTGCAAGTGCCATTTATGGACATCTACATACTGTTGGATATCATTTATGGATATCTACATATATACTGCTGCAAGAGTCCTTTATGGAGATCTGCATACCCCACATTTCCCGTGAATATGGATATCTGCATACTGTATCAAGTACTATTTATGGATATCTGCATGCTGTTGAAAGTGTCATTTATGGATATCTGCCCTCGAATGTCCGCCCCCGAAAAGCTAGCCGTCGTCGGTGGGTCGCCACAGCGCCGGCGAGATCCAGACCCTCCATTAGGGGAACCTCGGACTAGGCAAAAGAGCTGCATTTTCTCCCCTCAGGGAGGTCCCCGATTAATGGAGGCACAAGGCACTTTTTCTTTCAAATGGTTTCAAGAGGCATTTTGCTTAATGGCAACAAAAGGAGCTCACTCTAAGAGAGATTGCCTTTTTCCAGCCACTGTCCTAAGAAAACTCTTGACTCCTGAAGTCCTTCTCTGGGGACCAAGACATCGGGCGTAAAATAGAGGATGGGCTTCCTTTAATCTGTGATAATTCTCTGTCTGTAGTCACGATACGCTCGCGGTTGACCCCCCGTGCGTGAGTAGACGTTCGTAGCAAGGACTCATGGTCTGCTCAAATAAATCTAAATTTTGATTTCAACATGGATAATTTCGTCAAGGACTCGCTATCTGCTCAAATAAATCTAAATTTTGATTTCAACATGGATAATTTCGTGAAGGACTCGCTATCTGCTCAAATAAGTCTAAATATTGATTTCATCTTTAATAATTTCCTATTTAGACAAACTCATATTGAATGCAGTGTTTGTGTTAAATTTGAACGCTAATTCAAGCGATATGGGAAGCCCCGACTGGAATCTCACATGAGTTGCTTGTCTTGTTATCGTGGCATTATAACTTTGATTGTAAAACTTTACTTTTTAGGTTTCACAGCTCCCGTTGATTTACGAGCCTACAGGGATGTCTTACACCAACGCATGGGCCGACCAAAAATTATATTCTCGGACTGATATGGATAAAACACATTCCAGCCAAAGAAAAGATCATTATGGGTTATTTGAGCCGACATAAGTCGTACAAATGTGCAACACACGGACCGGTAAAAATTGCTGGAGCCAATACCCGAGTCAGGAAAGATCGCTGTCCGAGGATCTCTCCAAGTCTGTCATGTCCGTCCAGTTTTAGAGCACGCAAGCCTCGCAGCTCGTTAGCGATGTTCACGCTGCGTTTTCAGTGACGTCCAACAAAACAGTTGAGGTGTGCGAGCGTTGGCTCTGTGTTTTAGAGCGCGAACACTTTTACCCTCCGGTGTACGCATCATGCAACCTGCTGCTGCTGCTGCTGCTGCTGCTACGTCTCGGGCAGACTCTGCTGATGTGGACTGAAATTTGTTGCTTGTGATGTTTTCTGCGCAAATTTTTGCAAGTGGTTATTTGCCCATGGTTATTTGTACGCTGTGTAGGTGGTTATTTGTAAGCTGTGCAGATGGTTATTTCTAAACTGTGTAGGTGGTAGTTATTGTGTCGTTGATTTCATTAGATTATGTACAAGTTCTGAAGCTGAGTGTCACTTCTCTGTTGTCTTAACTATTGTCAATAATTGTGTAGCTGGTTATCATTTCTCTGTAGCCTTTATTTCAGTGTGTATGATTTATGTACGTAGCAGGTAGCTATTTCTCTGTTGTTATAATAAGATCGTTTATTTAATGAGTAGGTTATTATTATTTCTTCATTGATTTTATCACATATCGTTCAATTCGTGAAGTTGGTTATTTCTTTGCTGCCTAAATTATTACTTGCACAGGTTTCGTAACTGAACATCACTTCTCAATTGCTGTACGCTCACTCCAAGCGTGTCTGTTCGTTATTGAAAGTAACCATCATACTTTACTATATCTTAGCAGTTGAGTGCTAAAACGGAATTTTTTGCTTTGGTTATGTGGTTTTCAAGTCCTGAAGCTGAGTGTTTTCTCATGCATCTTTCGCAGTTCCAACGTAACGTGAGTTCTTCGTTAAAATTCGTGCTTCGTAAGAGCGTTAAAATCTGCCCAGAGAATCCAGAGATCGAGAACGACTTGACTTCTGTAAATTTGAGGTCAAAATGAATTTGATATTAGAACGTTTCTATGGATCATCGGAATTTTATTTTATTTTGCTATGTAGTTCTTAGAAGAAAACACAATAATTAAAAGCGGGTGTTTTTAAGATAAAAAGTTCTACTGCTTGACAAGTAGCAATCCTCACATCTAGTATCAACAGAATGCTGCAATGGTGAATATGGGAAGATAGTATGCGAATTCAGACTCTATTGTTAAGCTTAAAAAAGGAAAACCTAATTTAATGTGAACTTTAAGTCTAAAACAATTTGTGCTTAATTTCATGCAAGCTTAAAATTATTTAGTAGACCACTTTGAGTTTGTGCAAGAAATTAGAAAATGAACACAAGGTGTTTTGCATTGCTTCACATCGCTAATTCTACATTGCATCACATTAATGTTTATGCATTGTTGAACGTTATTGTTCTGTATCGTTATTGATTTTCCAATGCTCCGCATTACTGTTTTTGTATTGCTTCCTATCTCTGTTTTTATACTGCTTCTCATTTTCTGGTCTTTCGCATCCCGTTTCTGTTCTCTAGTGCTGTATTTTGTGATGCTGCTTCTAGATGAATTATTCTGTGAATGAAAACATTTCTCGGTGTCGCTTTTAACTCGCAGTTATTGCGGGCTATACGTGACAATGACTCCATTCCTTTTGTCAGTATTGTCCTCTCACTTACATTTCTACTTCTTTTAGTGAGCAGGTCTTTCATTTTATCTTTGGTGCCACTTTCTCTATTCTTCATTCTCTTTTATTATGCACATTCGTTCATGGAGCTCATCTTTATTGCCACTTTCCTCCGACGTCGTCCCTCACCCTGTTATTGCCATCAATTTTTGCTCTGTCGCGAACACAGAAATTGTCGAAAATGTTGAGACGTTTCTATTCATTTGGTTGCCATTGCGCCGGTGTGCGAGCGCAGGGAGTGAAATCCTCTCGTCAATAGCTGCACAGCAACTCTTGAATTCGTAAAAAAGGGGCTACCTAAAAAACTGAAGATCCTTACTTTCTGAAGGATCTAAAAAATGGAATACTTTAATATCTTTAGGAATCTCAAAAATTTGAGCGCCCTAAATTAAGGGAACCTTAACAACTAGAGGACTTAAAAAATTTGAGAACTCTAAAAACTGAATACCTTAAAACTGGAGAATCTCAAAACTTGTGAACCTTGTACTCTGGTAACTGGAAACACTTGAAAACTGGACAAGCAACTCAGTTGAATGGTTTCTTTACCATGGTATCTCCTGAGGAGGAAGGAGGGATTCGCACAATTAGGATTGGCACTCACTGTTAGGAGAAGCGTCGTCCATTTGAACTTACATACAATTGGTGTCATAAAAAATGAAAAACAGTATTCCTGAAAAGCAGGATTTTCCCGACACAATGGTTTTCAAAAGTTCCTTAATATAAATCGCCAAACGCGTAACTGCTGGAAATCCAACAATAAGTATTCTAATAACTATGATAGCTGTTTTATCAAATCAGAGTAAAACTGTAAAAACGCACTTTTAGTTTGCCTCAGGTTAGAAAAAACGTGTGAAAACCTAAACTACTCAACTGACAGACAAAAAAAAACCGTCGAGTTGGTGAGACTAGTATCATAGGGGCTAAAGTTATCATGGTAGAGATAGTTGCTGAATTTTGGCTCTATTTGAGCATGAGTGTTTTTTTTATCCGAGAATTGCTCATTGGGGCTAAGGTTACTGTATTTGTCTCACAATTATCATATTTGGGAGAAGTTGTCTCTTCTTGAACGAGGATTGCTCTTCTTGGAAAAGGGCTGCTCAGCCGTGATAGAAGTGCTGTAATTCTCTTATGGCTACCTCTGTGTACTTGAGTGCAATTTTTTCATATAATGACCAGCAGTTCTGAGTTAGATGACCATAATGAGGAAAGCAAGGATGTGTTTCAGTGTTTGTAAGCTAATATTTGCGGAAATGGCTTGTGAAAGCAACTCATGTTCCTTAATGTTTGTGAATGGATGTTTAAATATATACGATTTGTGAAAGCAAGGGATGCTTATCAGTGTTTGTGGGATGATGTTTGAGAGAATGTTTTGCAGATTGCTTGTGGACCAAGGCATCAGCAAGAAGATCACTCTTCGTACAATAAAGAGAAAATTTAAACAATATTTAAAAAATTTATTCTTCACACGTGATACAGCAGTAGATTGTTTCTTAAGTCTAGTACAAAGGGCGTATTTGAGTGTAAAATTATTGTAAGAATGTAACAGATAAATCATTAGTTATAAGTTTTTAGTCATGAAGGTTTCAGTTCTTCATAGAGTCCAAATTACACTGACGAACAAGTTATAAACATTTGGCATAGTGTTGTTTTTTTTTTAATGTAGTTTTTCATGTTGCTTTCAAATCTGGAAACTCGTATTATCCTATCACGTTAGGTTTTGAAAACATTGATACAAATTAATTTTCAAGAAAGACCGTTTATCACAGTTTTTTCAATCCCACGTTTTGTAATTTTTTAAAGTACTTAAGGTAATGTGCTTAAGGTAATGTTGTTCTTAAAGGTAATGTGCCTCCAAACATTTACTGAAACTTGCTGATCATTGAACAACTAACGTGAGCTATGATGAATCTGTTTTTATTTTTGAGTTTGTTGTCGGATACGCTCCACGAGCCAGTATGGCGCCCAAAAACTTTTAAAACGCTAGTGAATTTGCCAATACACCTGCCAAACGCTAGTGTGATGCTCTAAGCCAAAATGCTGCCGCTACGCTTAATTAAGATCTTCAAAACGTTAGTTTACACTCGAAACCTTCAAGCCCCGGTGTTATGCTCACAACCTCTAAACTGTTCCCGTTCGGCTCAAAAACCGGCAAAAAGCTTGTGTTACGCTCAAAATATTAAAAAAGTTAGCGTTATGCACAAAAGCTAAACGACAGCGTAACGCTAGCAGCCTTCAAAACGCTAGCGTTAAGTTTAAAATCTCCAATACGTCCGAGTTAAGTTTTCTTAACTTTGAGACGCCAGCACCAAACGTCGATCCTCATTGACGACTTTTCCCAGACCTGGAAATCAACTCCCCTGGAAGATTCCCACTTCCTCCAATCACTCCCCACTTCCTCCAGTCACTCCTCACTCCTTCCAGTCACTCCCCACTCCTTCCAGTCACTCCCCACTTCCTCC
>JACJUY010005213.1:36902-62564 GCA_014220935.1 Platorchestia sp. MABIK
CACTCCCCACTCGTTCCAGTCCCTCCCCACTCCTTTCAGTCACTCCCAACTCCTTCCAGTCCCTCCCCCCTCGTTCCAGTCACTCCCCCCTCGTTCCAGTCACCCTCCTCTCCCCTGCGCGCATTCTCAACTTGAAAACAATCGCACTAAGTTTTCCGGACCTAGATGTCTTTTTAGGGTTCGTCCTTCAAAGACTCCAGTGCGCCTCATTTTTGTGAATTTCTTTCCTTTTTCGATTGTCTCCTCGTTCAGGTCTTATTTTCATGCATTCATTACGTTCTTGACAGGGAGACGCGAATGTCAGAGCTGGCAAAGCTGCGCGATATCGTGTGCGTGTTTGCGCGCCCCATGTGCTGCACGTACACCAGCTGTAGAAAGTCGTGCACGTGCAGAGTGTACTCTACGTGCTACACGTACATCAGCTCTAGAAAGTCGTGCACGTGCACGATTTTTCTACGTTTTCTACGTATTCGGAGTATTCTACGTGCTGCACGTACACCAGCTGTAGAAAATCGTGCACGTGCAGGGTGTATTCTACGTGCTGCACGTACAACCGCACGACATCGTGCACGTGCTATAAGTACGTCAATGCTGTGTGTGTGGAATGATTAACTGCACGACATCATGCATAATGATTTTGAAGGACTTTCCATAAATATTTTTGGCTAGATTTTATCGAGGGGTGTTTGAAGTTAAGAAGTCACGCGAAATTTGGTTTTAATAGCGACTCATAATCTTTTCAATGTATGGAGTCCTGATATTGTAAAATTATTACAGTAAGTGTTCTCGACATGCAGTCTCCAATATCATTACAGTGTGACCCATTTTGGAAAAAGTTTATTATTGAAGTCTTAACAAATGAAACTTGCCGCACGCATGCACACGTGTACTTAATATTACATCACTAGGTCAAGCAATTTTTCACTTTTAATGCACACTTGTGAAATAAATTTTTGTAATTCAGTTTTCACAAATTCAACTTTGATGTAAGTTTACATTCATTACCTACACGGTCTTCGATAGAGAATGATAGCAACGTTGAATGCATGTTTAGCGTTCATTTCATGGACGCAAATTCGCGGCGCACAAGATCAACTTCAACTTTTTTGAATATATTTATCTTGAGGCGTATCCACAATACACAAATTTAGAGTGAAAGTCCAGGCACTTCAAAATATCCTTTCGCAATTAGTTAGTCGGCATCCCGCACTATTTTTCAAAAGATTTGTGTTAATAGAGAAGACAATTTTACAAGTTGATTGAGAATTGTATTCTAATTCTAAAATCAAGCAGTATTTTTGACCTCTGGGAAAGTCCCGAAAAAACTTCTGAGAGTCGGCGATCTTAAAAAAAGGAAAATGTACAACTGTATCCCACCGCACATCATCAGGCACAGGATAAGATGGAGGCTAGCGATGCTGCTGATGCACGCCATTCTGATGATCTTTTCGTTAGGCCTTGCAATAATGATGATGCTGCCGACCACGTTACGACCAGCGTCTAGCTAATACTACCTCGTAATGATGATGCTATTTGCTCTGTCTTTCTACGCGCTGTTTGGCGTAGTTGTATACAGCAGATGCCGATTTCTGTTGAGGATATTGAGCATAGCGTCATGCCTTGTGCTGGGTGTGATCTTGTTCCACTTCATGCTGAGCTTCGCAAGCAGTTTGGTGTGCCACTTCGACGAGGGCCAAGCGAGAGTCATCGAAGTGGATCCTGCCAACTGCACGGGGATCAAAGGCAAGTAATCCAACGGGTCACTCCACTGTCGTTACCTTGGAACTCGATTAGAAGAATACAAGGTGACTAAAGACAACTGCTCATTGGGCGGTTTCCACAAAGAAAGCACCGAGTGTTTTCTCGAAACTGAAAAGCAAGTTGGACTAAAATCGACCAAGAACGGTAACGGAACGAGCGGCGGTGGCTCAGGTATCCCAACCGAAGACACTTACGACGAAGGAACAGCTTACAGGGGAACAACAAACGGAAGAATTAGCAATGATGAAACCAACATTGCAGAGATCACCAACACAAGTACAGACAACGCAAGCATGAACAACGAAGGTGGGGACAACGGATCTACCAACAATGGAAGTATCGCCATTGGTAGCTAAAATGTTGATGGCAAAGCCAACGACGGTTTTAATGTCGGAAGTCCCAACGGCGAAGGCTTCACTGGCAGCAAAGAAGACGTTAGCAATACGGAGGTTAGCACAACTGGTCCAGCAGATACGACATCCGAAGAAGAGGCAAAACTTGAGGAAAATGCACTGAAGAAAAGAAGGTAAACTAGTGCGTGGGAACGAAATGCTCTCCGCAATTAACGTTACTGTAACTCACTACCACAAGCCGACATCTTTATGGTGTGCCGGTAACTGGTCGCAAGTTACTTTAGTGTTACGTTTATGAAAAAACAGTGTGATACAGATGTAGCCAAAGATTTGAAGTACGAGTGTCTTAATGCTGCAACAAATAATTGGGTTCCAACAGACTTATCACACGAGTGTGATCTTCTGCGTGCCGAACACTAAGAGGAAGATCAGATAATTTGCTATGTAGAATTTCTCAACGAAACTTCATGTCCTCCGCTTCCAGGATTCTGGTAAACTATTGGCGAGAACGCTCTTGGAACACGAGTAGCAATTATGCCTTTGGGCTCATTCTTTGCGCTCTACGCAGTCATAGTAATACTGATAACTATCTGGCATTCGGTGGACGAGGTTCGGTTTGGACAGTGCCTCTGTGCTCAGTGTGACATGAACAGAATGTGTGGGCCGATGGATACCCACGGATCCGCGCCCGGTTACATCATGATGACGCACCCTGTTTCATCTCACAGTAGATCCAAGTAAGATATGAAACCTGGTCAGCTTTAATCGCTTCAGTCCAATCAAAGCGCCCATGGGTCAAGTTGTCATCCTGGTGGCTCTACGTGTGATGAGAATCAGGGCTCGTCTACCGCATCAGCTGGGGACATGGACGATTGTAACCGTGCTTCATTCTCTAATGGACAAGGAAGTGAAAAAATCTTATTTCACAACGATTCTCAATAAGAATAGTTGCAAATAATTGTTAACAATGGAATGGCAACAGATCGCTAACACAAAAATGAAAATGCCCCTACAGGGATCCCTTTATTCACAGCAAGTGCTAACTCGAACAATGGTTCAAGCTAACTCGAGTAGAATGGATTAAGTGCAAAGCTGGGGATAAATCCTAATCAAATGATGTAATAATCTCACGTGACTTCGAACGCTAGTTTCAGCCAGGACATGTGCATCTAGCCTCGTAATGCACTCGGAAGTAGCTCTCGCCCTGGAAGTCCCTCATCGATATTTGACTCCTCCATGACTTGGGAGCAGTCGTTCCAAGCTACTCTGAGCGATGCCTTGGAGCAGTAATCTCAACGATCAAAGCCCCTGATTAGCCGATGTTTCCCAGAGCCTTTCGTAACGGAGCCGCTATTCTGGTCCTGCTATTCTAACGCTCTCCGGTCCGAGAAGTCCGGAGCTCTGGAGCGAGGCTCCGCGCGCTCACGGAAACAAGATCTGTGAAATGCTGGTGGCCAAATTTTGCGTAGTTTAGATATCTTGTGGCTTGAGCGTTCGGCACAGGATCTGTGAAATGCTGGTGACCAAATGGAAAGTAGTTTAGATATTTTGTGGTTTACGTTTGAGCGTTCAACACAAGATCTGTGGAATGCTGGTGACCGAATGTAGCGTAGCTTAGATTTCTTGCAGCGTAGGTCACAAATGTTCCGCCAAAGCGTTTATTTGTAATTTGTTTTGGGTTCATGCGTGTTGTGCGTAGGCTGACATATAGATGATAATTCTACCTACCTTGATCTTAACTTTAAATTTGGTAGACTCTTAAATTGTGACACGTGGACTAAATCATGACTGAACTACAGTTCCTGCCTAAATGGAAAAGGATTTGTTTTATGTTTAAGTTCAAAGTATTCCGCAGTTCATGCGAAGTTCGCATAAAAAAGTTTTGCAAGCTTAAATTACATTTTCTGTCATCCTGATGATTTATTTTTTAGTTTTATTAAGTTACATGGTGTGAAGCATTAAATTTTGTTGTGAATTGGAAAGATTTTGCGTTTTCCCATATTTTCCTCCCGCGAGAAATGGTAAAAACAACATACCCAAGCATAATAATTCATGAAAAATAAGATGAGCACATCTCGTTTCCAAGTCATGACGGAATCATTTTAAGGAATTATTTCATTGCACAGCACAAGCTACGAGTTTCATAAAATGATAATTGTAAAATCTACCTGAAAAATATCATTTGCAATTAAAATAAAATTAGATGCAATACAATCAAGAAAATTGAATAAAATATCATAGGTGCTTCGAATAAATATTCAAACGCTAACACTCGAATTGTCTTCAAATTCAAATTTCAACCATAGATTTTAGGAAAATACAAGAAAAAATATGTGATCAAACTCTACTAGAGCTGTTTATGATACTCTTTTTATGAACATTGATTTATATTGGCTTTTGAAACTTGTTTTAAGTAAAAATAATGGATTCCTCAAAATAAATAATCGTTTTTTGAATAGAAGGAAGTACCATAACAAATGTGTGCTCTTGTATACTGCTGAAAATTTGACAAGGAATGTAGTAAAATATTACACTTCCCAGTCATGGTAAATTTCTACCCCCAGTTGACTTTTGCGGAATATGTAAGTGAGTGCTGCTCCCCAGTACCTCAGGGACCGCAAAATAAACACTGTAGAATGTAATTCACTTATAGTGGCGTGTGACATTAATATTAACAAATTAATGGCGCACGATGGTTCCAAAAGGAACCAGCTTAGAAGCGCTGCAGTGCACCCTGCGTAGGATGTACAGTACTGGTAACAGTAATGTCAAGCATGATTACCATAAATACAAAATATCCTTTATGAGGTAAGGTGCAAAATTTTGAAATCAAGTGTAAAAATCCTACAGCAGCTAGGTCACGGGCAGGCATGTTAATTAGACAAATATCGTCCAGCATAAGTTACGCGTCTGTAGACCCACTAGTTGGTTGTTTAATCAGAGTAATGGAATTAAGAAGCACACCTTAACTTGTTAAACCATGTCCAGCGAGCATTAAAGGTCTATCCGCTATGTCCTACACGGGACAGTATAAGATGGTAAAACTCTACACTTAACTCGAGATAAACTAAACTTAAAAAACAATCTACTCTTGTACAACAATCTTCTCTCTTGTGCTAGACTTTAGAAACAATATTCTTCTGTATTGCTTGTAGTAAATCAATTGTTTAAATTGTTTAAACAAATTTTTCAACTCTAACTTTTCACTGTTTCAAACTGATTTTGTGCGCTATCCCACTTCGTCTTACTCCTAAGGTTTCTACAAAACATGGCCGTCTTTTAGAAACACTGAAATGAGCGTCAAAGTTATATCTAGGTCCTCATACCACCTCAGTTATATCCAGCGTAGTGTAGATAACCCGCCACGTCTTTGTTCAGCCTCCAAATCTCAACGTCGCAAAAATGTACAGCAGTGAACCAAGAGGCAAAGATCACAAACAAAACCTTCATTAGCAAACACTAAAACAGCGCAAGTTTTGGCCGTCATCACCTGGGTCACACAGCGCCACACGAACGGACGCTTCTCACGTTCGAAAAATTCGTCGAGCCGCGCAAATATGGGCGTAATCGTACAATTTTTCGCCTTCTCTAACTCGACTTTTGAAACTTGTCCCACGCATCCTTGCCCTCCTCGGCCAAAAATAAAAACTCCCAAAAAATAGAAAAATAAGCGAGACTCGCAGACCCAGATCGGATCAGCTCCGGGCGCGAACTGTCAGACCCGACGGAGATTATCTCGAACTGTCTTTTAGATCAATTTATTTTGACAGGAGGGACAGATAGGTCCAAGCGGATTATTTTATTGGGAGAGACTTGAATGGGACAAGTGATCCGGTGCATTAGAGGTAAAGCTCAGCTAAGGTTAGGCTTAGTTGCGTTGGGCGCCAGGAAGAGGGCGCTGCTACTTAGCATTCCAGGGCGAGTGAACCTAACACGAGCTTTGTGAGGTATGAATGGCTCAATCCCGGGCCCTAACGTGATTAGGCGGCGCTCTCGCTCGCACTGCAGCTGACGAGCGCGCCACGCCGCTGACATCGCCGCTGACTCTGCTGCTGAAGGTGATTGACGCGAGAACGACAGCGACACTGAAGCGGATACTGCAGCTGACACTGTTGCTGTGGGAGCGATAACGACACTGTAGCTTCCACAGTTGCTGACTCAGCTGCTGGCAATGACTGACACGAGGACGACAGCGACACTGCAGCTGACACTTACTGTGGGAGCGACAACAACACTGCAGCTGACATTATTGCTGACCATGATAGAACGCTGTTGCCTGCTCTCTGAGAGAAGCAGTTACTTTGCAAGAGGCATTCGTTATAAGTTCTCATCATCACTGACAATTCTTCAGTTGAATAAGTTTCGAACACAAAGAGTATAAAAGTAATGTAACCTATTCCAATAACATTTTCCTCCGCGAATTCGTTTACAAAATCCCTGGTAAACGCAACCCAGTCTAACTTCTTTGCCGCCTGCATGCATGTTTTTCTCCGCCTAAGCGATTTAATCGCTTAGGCGTCAAAAAACTTGCTTGCAGGCGGCGAAAAAGTTAAACTGGGTAGCGACTGTGTAACATTGTTCTCTTTTGGTCATGTCACCTTATTTTAGGATGCGTAAAATTCACAATATGTGTATCATCTACACAACTGAAAATCCACAAATCAATGAGTTATTTGTACATTCATTTATATACATTCATTGGCTTGGTTCTATATAATCATGGAATAAAAGATTGGTGACCGTAAGTATTTTCGACTTTTTTGCAACAACCAGCTTACATTTACTGGTTCCAAAATTCTGCACCTTTGTTCAATGTAAATCCAAAATATTTCCTTATTTGCTTCTGTGAGCTTTGAAGTACTTTGGAATAGTAATAAAATTTGAAATTTCAAAAAATTATCAAATGGAGTGTTGAAAATGAAAGTACAATATGAGTACAAAGCTTAAGTAGTTCTACATAATAATTAAATTAGAATACTTGAAAAAACATAGTATTGAAGATAAAATTACAATATGAAAAAAAAATTCTCACATCTGTGTTACGTAGACAAACGCTCCGGAGTCTCCAGCGACTCTAAGAAAACCTTCAACCTCTAATCGCATAACCAACTTTAACAAATGCAGCGTTTAAAATTCAGTAGCTGTCAAATTGTGGTATACGAATAGACAAAGTTAGCGTCCTAGGGCTCACAATGAACACTTAGCGATGAATTTTGCCAATAAATACTTCAGAGCAGGTGCTCCTAATCAAATGAACAATTCAGGAGTGGAGATGCAAGTCTAGGTAATGAGAAGCGCCTTCAGGTGTCTGTTTTTAGAGCCCCACAGTCTGATGCAGTCCGTATTTTGCGTCTCGGATGGGACAACAACGGCAGCGCTCCCTTCGTTAGTGCAAACGTCCATGAGAGCTCAGCCTTTGCGGGCCTGCGAAAGTTGAAGTTTGCTGCACTCGAAATTTGAAGGTACCTAAAATAGCAGTCGTTGGAATGTGTTAGCACCAGGTCCTGGAGTAAATACGACGTGTAGGTACATGGAACGATGAGTAACTAGCATGTGCAGGTACCTATTTACGAGTAACTAAGGATGATTGGTATCAGGATCACACGTAACTAGGATGTGCTGGAACTAGGACCAATATTAACTAGGATGAATTAGGACCTGGAGCACGAGTGTGAAGCAAGTACCTGTAGCACGAGAAAATACGATGGTTTGGGCACCGCAGCAGGAACAAATAAGCTGTGTGGGTACCTAGAGCAGGATAGCTAGAAAGCATAGGTACCTGGAATAATTAAAGAGTATTAGAATCTGGAGCTGGATAAATGAATTGTGTTGGTACCTGGAACATAACGTTGGAATAAGGAACGGGAGTAACTCGGACATGTCGTTACGTAACGCTATATTGCACCTTAGAATTAAAAATTAAATCCTCTTCCGATATGGTTCTTTGGGAGAGGGCAAAAAAGTGCATTGAGCATCCCTAACTCTTTCCCCTTCCCTCGGACCTCCTTATTTTCTACCACATCCCCACTCCCCCTCACATTCTCATTAATTCGACCATAAAGCGCTGGCATTCTTAATGAAGTTCAGCAAGATAACCATGAAGAATGTCGTTAATCTTTTAGAGAATTTTAGTTTTTGGATCTTTATGAAAACCATAGTAACGGACCATTAGCTTTAGACATTAGTAAACCGACGTAAACTCATCTAATTACCCTAGTCGCATTAAAAATGCAACACTATTAGCTTTAAGCATTGGCAATACAATGGAAATCCATCTAAACACTCTCAACACAATAAACAGGCAACACTAAGCCTGTTTTTCCTCTTCTGTATTTCATTAAACATGCAATACCATTACTTTAAGTATTGATAAAACGACAAAGATCCGTATAATCACTTCACACACATTAGATATACAATACTAAAGCTGTTTTTCATGACTTTTTTACTTTTTATTATTTTTTTATTTTTACTCATACTTACGATAAACAGGCAAAGCTAAATTTGTAAATCTATTTTCCAAGGCCTCATTTTCACTCATGACTCTCACAAACTCACTTTAGCGCATCGGTGCAATCTGTAAATCTGTTTTTCAAAGGCCGTATTTTCACTTACGATTCTCACATACTTACTTTAGCGCATCGGTAAAATTTATCTTCAATGTGCCCATGTTTCCCGCTCTTAAGACGGGCATGGCAACATCATGAGGCGGAGTTAATGTAGTCTTTCACACGAGATTAAGCACCGCTATTGTGCCCATCCATACTATCAATCTTTTTAGGAGTCCATAACCGAGGAAAGTGGCATCAAGAAAATGCGTAACATCATTTTATACAGACCCACTCGCCGTCTCCTGACCAGGCATTATCTCTGTAGGTGAGGCCTTATATGGTCTCCGAAGCTTCACGTTAAGGACCCAACACAAATGGTGCCCTCGTTTTATAGCTAATAGTTGCTTTATTAACACCGGCGCTGTCTTCAAAAGTGAGACTTATCTGGCAGTGATGGAAGAGCGATACTAGGAAACGCTACTCCGTAGAGTTTTGGGTCTTGGTTCTTCAGTTAGAACTGATGCAGAAAATGCAAAATTTTTCAGCTGCTTATTTTATGTTTAGTTTTGTACATGCGTTTTGGAAACAGTTGGAGCTGTTTGGAAAATACAGCTTATTTTAGCTACTTATTATATTTTTGAGGGAAGATATTTATGAAGCAGTAGTTCCTATATTAATCAACGTATCTGTATACGCACAAAGTGTTTAGAACTAACTCTTGCTCTTCAAGTTAGCCCGGGGGCGGGAACAGAGTGTGTTGAGATGAACCAAAAATTAATATAATTTAATATTGTAAACTCAATTTAAAGGGTGAAAACAATAAAGATCTATTTCAATTTTTCCATTAGTTCTCTAAATCCCTCATGGGTCAGTGTACTTCAACATCTTTCTTCTTTCTCTCTGTTTGATTTTGCCGTTTGTTCAGAGGACTAAAAATGTGATTGATCTATGTGTAGTTCAATTACAAATATTTAATATGTAAGCACATATTTTCAAATATATGACACATGTTTCATAATTATTGGCAACTATTTTGTTTTGTATGACACACATTTTATACATTTATGTAACTTATTCTATTTGAAAGAGTTAGCACTGAAATGCCAATTAACGCTTCACATTTGAATTTATTTTTAATCTGACTACTTCCCAATTGATGGCGGCTACTGTTCATTAAGTTCCAGTTGAAATGCAGGTTCATTTTTTTACCCTATATGTTGAAATGGAGAATGTTAGTGATGGTGTAGTATTTTGAAAGGCTAACTCATGCACGAAAAGGAATTTTTCGCTGGCTTGGAAATAAACTGGAAATTTCAGTAACCTTTTCGCTGACTTGGAATTAAACTGGAAATTTCATCAACCTTTTAGCTGGCTTGGAATTAAACTGGAAATTTCAGTAACCTTTTCGCTGGCTTGGAATTAAACTGGAAATTTCAGTAACCTTTTCGCTGGCTTGAAATTAAACTGGAAATTTAAGTAACCTTCTCGCTGGCTTGGAATTAAACTGGAAATTTCAGTAACCTTCTCGCTGGCTTGGAATTAAACTGAAAACTTCAGTAACTTTTTCGCTATCTTGGAATTAAACTTGAAATTGCCCTCAAGCTTACACACACACATTCTTTCATTTTTTCATCATTTTCTACAGTTCCTTGATACAGACCTACTTTCACTCACGTGCGTCTTGAAAGCATTTATATTACAAAACTAGTGCGAGTTTTTGGACCGTAACATGTTTCAATTTAATGCATTCAATCAAGGTGAAATTTTCTAATTGTAATATGTTCGGGAAGCTTAACGATGTAAGAATAAATTTATTTTCACATCAATAAGACGATAAAAAAAACTTTGAAAGAGTTTAGGCGTGATGAGCACTTTTCTCATCGAAGAATTCTGGTCACAATCACTAAACTGGAGGTGAATTCTTTTATTTTATTATCTAGATGAATTTTGTATTGTAGATCTATAACGCATAATTTGTAATGATTTAAACTTACGAGTTCATGTCTGAGGAGCTTTATCCATTATTCTTTGACTTCCATGGTTTTTTTTTCGAAAGACACACGTTGTGTGTTACTACACTTGAACGATCGATTTGACGTATCAATATTTTATTTGAGAAACACACATTCAGCTTTAAATTTAAAAATATGATCAAAACAAATCATCTCAAATAAATCACTCCCAAATCACTCTCCGATAACTCCCAAGATCGGAGAATTAAGGGCAGTTTAGCACCAGGACACCTTGGGGCTCTAATATGCAGAGCAGCATGGCCTCTCCATGACACCGTCTTGCTGCCTCTCCATGCCGCCGTCTTTCTGCCTCTCCATTCCACCGTCTTGCTGCCTCTCCATGCCACCGTCTTGCTGCATCTCCATGCCACCGTCTTGCTGTCTCTCCATTCCACCATCTTGCCTCTCCATACCACCGCCTTTCCTCTCCATTGCACCGTCTTCCAGCCTCTCCATTCCACCATCTTGCCTCTCCATGCCACCGTCTTGCAGCTGCCTGCCGCTGCTGTAGCCTAATGCGCTTCTTGTGTCGCTTATGGTGGTGAAGCTCACAGCTGTAGTTGTTGCTGCAGCTGCTGCTAGTGTTACCGCTAATGCTGATGTTCCTGCTTCAGTTGGTGATACGTGAGGGTATCTCCAAATGTTTTGCCGTAGTTGACAACGCTGTTTGTGTTGTTGTCGCTTGTAATAGCGATGTGCCGTTTTGTGCTATACTGATTATCATGTTCAAGTTTTTTGTTATACTGCTTATCCGTTGTCATTGTGGTTTTTCTATCATTCTTCCGGCTGTTGCTATTGTTGTCTGTCATCCTGTTAGTTGTTTCGGCTGTGTTGTGTCACCGGTCGTGGAATCAAATAATTTTACTGACTTTTTCATTCCAAACAGTTTCAAAAACCCTGCTTCGATTCTAAGGACACTCAGAAATCTGGTACCGACTAGTCAAGCACTTAGATATTTAACACAGATTTCACAGATTTTAAGAAAGTTGATCCTGACGTCACAAACTTTTAAAAGCTTGAAATAACTTCACGGACTTCAAGAAATTTGACACGGGTTCTACTGAATTTTAGAAGCTGAAACACGGCTTTTAAAAAGTCGGACTCTACTGTTCTGTGAGAAACTTGACTCAAACTCCTTATAGTTTTATAAACCTAACACCGATTTTCAAGCGTTTCGAGAACCGGACTCCGACCTCATGGCATCTGCCTGCCTCCGACTTTAGAGCCAGAAACAGACCAGATCCTGAATCCAGCACCCGGTAATTAGCGCGTCCTGAGAGCCGTGTATCAGATGCAGGGTGGTGCACTAGCTGGAGCATTCACTCGTTCTCCAATTATGAGACCATGAATTCCCTCTGAGGGATTTTTTTCCATTTTCTATCCTGTTAAAACAGAGAAACTTTTGCTTCAGCATAAATTGCTGTCCCTCTGCGTGATATTTCTCATTTTCTTCACTTACATAATAGAAAGACTTTTTTTCAAACTATAAACCGCTGTTCATTACAGGAAACAGAAATGAAAAGTAGTTTCGGGACACATTTTTACATGAAATGCTGCGCTTATGAATTTATTACACCGCCGCCACATGTTTCACTCACATGCAAGGGAGTGAACTTAGCTTCAAACCTCAAAACTTGGCCTAAAAGTTTAACTCTTGGATCCAAAACTTACTGAGTTATTGCCGTAGAAGTAACCTTGTTACCGCCTTCCTTCAGTTCGTGCGGAAAATGACATGGCAAGAATGCTTGCTCCACGCAACTACCGTATATTCTTCATAAACCTTGATGGTGTTAAAGAAAAGAGGGTAGGTTTTTGATGTTGCTTACTTCATTTGTGATGAAACAAATAATCGTCTTCATTGGTTTTAGTTCTTGCTTTTTTTTTGATGTAGCAAAGGAAAAAAGGAAGTATTTGGCTGTGTTTAGTTCATCGTGATGGAACAACAGATAAAATGAAGGGTGGATTAACAACATATAAAAAGGAGGGTAGATTAACAACATATAAAAAGAAGGGTGGATTAACATCACATAAAAAGAAGGGTGGATCAACAATATGTAAAAAAAATGTGATAAAATTGAATTTTTTCATTCATTTTGCACAAGAAACAACAAAAATTAATTCCTGTTGTAGAAGAAACATTCTAAATTTTTTTTCGCATTTTGGCAGCCAAATAGAATAAAAAAGAGTCTCAGAACAATTTTGCGTTTTAAGTTACTCATAAATTTCCGCTAACCGATTATTTCAAAATATGTCATCATTGAGTGTAATTTTTGTTACATAAAAACGCAAAAGCAAACTTGTTGGCCAATAAATATTCATTAAATACGATTAAGTTGTAATTATACTAGGTCCAAGTGAAAATCTCGAGAACAACACACACTACTTTTGAGACGGGCAATTTGTACATCTTGTACTGTCACTAACTCAGCATTAACCACTAACTTGGCATGTGACGCGTTAACATTAACTTGCTGAGTTTGACGATTTGACAGGAGGCTTGTACTCCTTAAACTTGATTCGTAACACTTCAAAATGAAATATTTGAGTTTAGCAATTTCATAGCGGGTTTGTGCCCTTTAACTTGGTTCGTCACTCATTAGAATAAACTTGTAGAGTTCAACTATTTTATCTAGGGCATGGGCGCCGTCAATTTGGCACGTGACGCGTTCAAATAAGCTTGTCAAGGTTGACAATTTCATTTAGTGTTCGGGCGCTATCAACTCGGCATGTTAACATAAAAACAATATTTTTTGTTTGATAGTTTATTGTTTATTTTGATAGTTTCATCTGGCGTTTGGGCTCCATTTACTTGGCATGCGACGCGTTAAAAGAAATTTGCTGAGCTTGACAGTTTCACAGGAGGTTTGTGCCCGTTAACTTGGCCCATAACGCGTTAGAATAAACTTGTTGAGTTTAACAATTTTATCTAGTGTGTGGGTGCCATTAACTTGGCATGTTAAAAACTCCGAAAAATACTCGAGTCTAAAATTTGTCATATTAAAGTGAACTTGTTAAGTTGGATGGTTCTATCTAAAGTTCGGGCGCCGTTAACTGGGCATACTACGCGTTAAAATAAACCTCAAGAGCTAAACAATTTTTTTAAGGTTTGGGCGCCGTTAACCTGGCATACTACGCATTAAAATAAACCTGTAGAGTTTAAAAATTTTATCTAAGGTTCGGGAGCCGTTAACCTGGCATGCAAAGCGTTAAAATAAGCTCGTGGAGCTTGACAATTTTATCTGAAGCGTGTGCATTGAACGCGTGGCGGCCGGAGGCAGGGAGCACCACGCACTCGCACCGCCTCTCATTACGAGCAGATGGCGCTAGCTTCGCTCATCCGTCTCCATGATGGTCGGTAATATGACACGATATTTCAGCAGCCCCTCTTTTTCCCAGTGTCTCACTTCCCATTTGTATGCTAATCAGGTCCCCCTTGTAAAAAAAGCTCCTCAAAACTATCTTTAAATAAACAGTTTTTGCTCGACAGCCTCCAAAATCTCCGAACAGTTTTGTCGCTCCGCGAGAGCTTCGTCCGTCGATCTAAGCGGCCACCGCAAAAACTTCCGAGAAAATCGCAACAGCTTCTTCGGCAGGCGGGCGATAGAGTTCTTCGTGCCGGCCCGGAGAGAAGCCCCGCAAATTTTGCAAAATATCCACGTTATGTCTTAAATTCTAACATGGAGTTGCTTGTTATGCTTGTTGATGTATGTTGTATCTTCGGGTTAAATGTGTTTTTTTTAGAGGTGTGTGCGTCTAATGTACTTAGGAGGGATACCTAATTAATATTTTTAATATCGCAGAGGGGATCATATCTTGCTGTAAATTTCAACCTTTTCGTCCTTGTGAAATGGGAAGTTTTTCGAAAGTGGTTTTATCTTGTAACTTGATTGAATGGAAAAAGCCATGAGTATTTCACCCACGATGACACTAACTTCTGAAAAGCTATTTCTTAGTACGGTACAATCTCTGACGTTTACGTAAAATTATATGGCACAATTTCATAGGATTTGCCTGTAATTACATAGTTCAGAGCAGCCATTCCGTTTGAATGTATTCATTGAACACAAGGCAGAAAACTTCAAACCATTGAAACGAGCTATGGCTTTTTTGAGAGAATTATTTCTAGTTGACAGGAAAGTTGGCCTCATTTTTTTTCGGATAATAGCTCTTAATTTTTTCTGAATTCCATTTGTTGGTCAAATAAATTCAGATATTTTTGAGAATTTTGATGAGTGTTCTGGACATTTTTTTCAATTATTTTTTGGCACACGAAAGTGTAAACTTTTTCATTTAGTTTTGCAGTTAGAGAAATGATCTACAGCGGGATTTATGGTGTTCTATGCTAAAATTACATATGACATACTAATACCTTAATACCTTGCAAATGTTACAGTAGAAAGTTTTTCGTTGTGAGCGTTAAAAGACATCGTAAAACAGAACGTCATGGTTTTCAAACAAATTTAAACCACAGACTATAGACAAGTTTCTTCAAAGGGTTTTAAATAATAAATACATCTATTTCCCAAAGTTATTTCATGAGCGAAAACAAATGACTTACTGAGGAAGTTTCTCATGTCTTAGTAGGTGATCGAGAAGTGGAAAACAGGTGCGTTAATGTGAATCAAAACTCAACTGCAGCCTAATAAAGGCACCAAAACTTCCCATATGCTTATTTTTATGCCTACGCATATTAATAACACTGAAGCGGCTTATAAGAAAAATGGTTTAAATCGACTACTGCTCAATAATGTGATCAAAACATTCTTTTTGTTTATTTTAATGTTTGTGCTTATTATAAAAATGCTAAAGTGGATTAAAAGATTAACGGTTTAAATCGACTACCGCCCAATAATGCGACCAAAACCTTTCTTTTACTTATACTAAAGTTTACACATAATATATATATAACATAAAGCGATTACCTACAAATATTAACTTCACGCATGAAGTTTAAATTCCTCTCGAAGTGGCGCTTCACAATAAAGCGGTTTAAAGATTAACAAAGCGCACAGAATTTCAATTGCACTCCAAGTGGTACACCAACTGAGTCGCAACGAGGGCAAAAAACAAAATTGAGAGCTGACGAGCGGTGGCTGGTGTCGGGAAGCTTGTCAGCATCAGGAGGCGCAGCTGATGGACATATAATCCAGGGGCAGGTGTGAGCATGCGGCTCATGGCCAAAATTGAGGGGCGTCCAAAATTTGCAGCTTACGCAGCCATGCTTCGAATATGATGGAAATTCTTCGTGTACTGCAGCTGGGGGTAGTGGGACTACTCTGGAAAATAATGTGTTGGGGTAGACAAGGTAGAATGGGGAATTTGTGAAACACGAGATCCAAGTTTGGATTTTTTGGCGATGTGATGGAAACAATGGGACGGAAAAATTGGACTGAAATACATGTCGATATAGTTCTTAGCGCTGATGCTCCTGTTGAGTTGCTTGTTTGCGCAGTTGATTGGTTGGTTTTCACCGTCCACTTCCTACCGGCTGTGATAACATAGGGCGGAATTCAATGCTCTGCTTTTAGTAGTCACATGAGGCAAAACTCGAAATTCACCCTAGATTACAAATATGATTGCACAATTGCCCGTTTAAAGCAGAACATTTCCCAAAATTTAAATGAATAACTAACCTGCTGCAACAGATCAAGTGGATCTAAAATTTGAAATTTGTTACACTTGAACTTTAATTTGAGCTTGATTTTGCTATTCTTGGCACTGAAATTAGCTCATAAAAATGGAGAGATATTCATAAATCATTAAAGTAAAATATTTAAAGAATGTGGTACATAAGCTCGAGCACAGTTGAACCCTTCCGCGTGGTGTAGATTTTTGGGTGCAGATACTGGTGTCGAAAATAATAGTGGGTGTAGCATTCGTTTGAAATTGGCTAGATGTGCCGTAGTTATCTCATTATGAAACAAAGATGGAGATGCATTAATAATAAGAATCCACTCGAAATGACTAAGTGCAGAACAAGACTTCAGATACTTACAAGAAGTTCTTTGAAAAAGTTTGTAGTTTATTGACTCTATTCAAGCAGTCGAAAAAAAATACCATGGTGCACTTTATAACTTTCAAGGGTGTATCAGAAGCAAGCGAAGTATAAATAGAACATATTGATATGCTTTTAATGCTGAATTTTAATTGTACGTGGGGAAATTTTTTCGTATATACATATGAAGCACAAAATTACGGTTGATAAAGATATTTCAGGCTAAAATATTTACCTATGGACAAAGGAGTATTTTGCAGTTCAGTGGGAGTTCAAAAGAATTAAAATATATTCAAAATAGGCAAATTCAATATTCAGATATTCAATGGACAGAACATGTTCTATCAGTTCGATTAAATAATCCCGAATGTTTAAGTATGTTCGCGTTAAACAAAAAACTGGAAAATTTCCAAATCTAAGCCGAAATTCTTGTGGGAATTGGATGAGGGATTTTAGAATGAATTAAAAATTTTATTACGAGATTCAATGCGACTATAACTCAAAGTTTATGATTTAAATTGACCCATAAAATCTGAATTAATCGTAATCATTAAATTGTATAAGTGAAATAAATTATCGTCTCGAATGTGTCAGAAAGGGTAGACAAATACAAATTTTCGAGTAAGTTGAATGTGAGGTGTAAAAACCGTAGACTAATTTTCAAGAATGACATTGGGTGTGTTTCAACAATGAAAGGTTATCAAAACACATTTCTTGTAATGCTAATAAAATCATCTTCACAGTTTGAATTTATTTGGAAATTGAATGATAAAATTTTCAAAAGTCAAGCCATGTTTTTTAACCATGCTCTAATATTGTTCAGTAAACACCTATAGAAGTGAATTTTGACTCGTTTTGCGAAATTCGATGCAAAAGCCATTAGTGATGGCAACTGAACCAATCAAAACCACGTTGGGAATTAGTTTCAGTGCAATACTGTTAGCTTGCGGGTCTCAAAGATATAGATTTCAAAAAAGAAATTCCATGTACAATAAATGGTCGAAAACTTTCAACAGTGCATTTGACTATTTTCCCAGATATTCTCAAATTGGATCCAGTTTTACTAGTACAATAACTATCTAATGATGCCAACTCACAGCACTCAACCAGCGCACATAACGTGTTCCATTCATTTTCCAAGATATTATCAGATTGAACCCAGTTTTCCTAGCACAATAACGACCTAATGATGCCAACTCACAGCACTCAACCAGCGCACATAACGTGGCACAATTCATTTCCCCAGACATTCTCATATTGACGTTCAGAAGCAAGTTTCAGCAGCACAGTTTTTGTTTTGAAGCCGCGGTGAGGTTTACGATCCTGTTGTGGCTGCCAGACGCGCGTCACGCCAACGGGCACCGCAAAAAATAGTTCGTGCAAGCAGCCATTTGAGGGAAAAAATCGTAAATTTTGGTGAGCCCGTCATGCAAGCAAAGGGAAAATCAATTGGAAAAACGCACTGCTGAAGTTGTGGATGACGCTGTTTCAACATTACGAAACCCGACAGCAAACTTCTTTGCACGGATTGTTTGGGTCGCTTTTGGAATTATTTCGTGCAGTAGATGAAGCAGAAAAAATTCATGGAGCTGGAGAGATCAAAGTAAAAAATTTGAAAGTAATTTATCTGTTAAATTTTTTTTGACGTTACCCAAATTAGGCCATAACTTCGATGGTGTAACGACAAATGATGCAAGAAAATCATTCAGAAGCAACGTTTAAAAAACTCAGATTGCTCTATAGCTATCGAATAGATCAAGATTATTTTTCAAATATATTCATTTGTTAGATGAATCGTAAACACAGAAGGCATCGGGCAAGCTGAATCGGTGCTACTGATAAAAAAATACGTTCGCCCAGCAATTTTGGGCCGTGGCGCCTTGAAAATAACTTTATTTGTTGACACTCGAGTAAAGCCGGGAACGGATGATGAATAGCCCACCAGGGTGGGGAATGGCAGCCCTTGTGGGGATCAGGGGATTAGTTTTGGAAGTGCACACATGTGGGGATAACAGCTATCAGTCACTGACAACACAATCGATAAAGGAAAAATGCTCTTAATTAGAAAAGTTAGAGCGGTAATTCTCTCATTTACCTGAATCAGTTAATCTGCCATTAAACCTTTTAAGTAGGACTGGCAAAGAACTGACAATTGCATTTGATATATTGAAATGATGAATGGTACTTGATTTTCTATACCTGATACGATTTACAAAAAATTTTACACTCGATGCACTGGATTTGGTGCATTGAATATTATGCACTGCACCAGGAGCACTAAATGTTATGAAACTGCACCCGATGCACTATACACGATGCACTATACATGAAACTGCACCCGATGCAATCTACGTGATGCATTACAACTAATGCAGTATAATAATACGCTTAACTGTGAACGCTTTACCATAACTGCATTTTTTGCTGCTTTAAACTGAATTTTTTTGTGCGAATTCGTCAATTCAATGCAATAAATGATTTACTGTGGTTATATTGCAATCACCGCTAAGGCTTTACTGTGCTGGATGAAAATTTGTACAAGCATCAAGTACACTTAATGTAAGCATGCAGAGCACCAGATGCATCAGGTGCACTGGATGTAAGCCTTTACCAACGCCCAAAATTCACATCTACGGACCCACAAAAACATATGCTCTAGAGCACGTTCAGATGTGTAAGCGTGATTGCTACGATGTTCTAGAAAATATCGATTTTATGCACTCTTCGTGTGAGGCAATGCTTCTCAAGCATTGAGTTGTTGAGGCTCCTCGAAATGAGTTTACGAATAAATCTTTGTTTAAAGTTTACCAGAGTAGACCTGCGTAAAAAACATAAAGTTTACCAGAGGATATCCCGATGTAGATGTCTTGTTTAAAATAATGTGAATGGCTAAAAAAAATCATGGTATGCGAAACTGAAACATTTTATACGTTATTTTTTGAATGATTGATGGAAAATATTTTGCAAAATATAGTTATTTGGATGCCAATTAATGGAATGCATGGTCATAAGGAACGTGCAAAGTAAGTCAAACACTGGTAGTAATATCCGTAGTCTTTTCAGCAATCCAACTGTTGAATAATTGGTGAGTCAATCAAACTATGAGTGGAGAAATAGCTGTGCATGTTTCCTCCCGTGCCATATTGGTGAGTAGGTTTTACATATGTATATATGTATACATGTATATATATATATATAGATATATATAGATATTCACACACACATACAAATACATGTGTACAATGGATGGAAATAAGTAAAGTTTACTAAATGTGTTGTGCAGAATAAAGTGAATGGCTGAAAAATTTAACTGAGCGTAAAACTGACACATTTTAAACTTTATTTTCGAATGGTCGATGGAAGATGTTACATGAAATAAAGTTATTTGGACGTCATTTTATTGAACGCAGAGTAATCTTGAATGCACAAATTAAGTTCAATACTGGCAAAAATATCCGTAGACTTTTCACTCAATGTCATATGTGATTTGATAAATCTATTGAAGTTGGTGAAAAAAATAGTTTATATGTACTAATATATACATAATATGTATAATAGATATATAACATATAATATATATCTATAATATATTTATTTTATTTATGAATAATATATATATTATATGTATAAATAAACGGCCTCAGTGGAGCCCTCATCAAATGCATTGATGACTAAGTTTCGTGAGCTTGATTACTTTTACGTTTAGCTCCAACGTGTGTTTTGTAGTCCATCATGCCACCCTTCACATTTCACTATGACAACCACACAACCAAAAACTCGGGAAAAATGTCTGACAAAAATCGTTTTATCACAAACGCGCAAGGTATGGAATTCTGATCATCGGTGATTCTGTCCATGAAACATTTGCGGAAGTTTAATGAAGTTGAGTTGCTTGCAGCGCGTGACGAACTGCTCCAGTCAGGCGGACTCGCGGCCCAAATAATTGCGAAGTCACCGACGAGCCGAAATCTGCATCCGGGAATTGCTCGCTCACAGCTACGTCCGGACGTCGCGCTTCGGAGTAGCTGGGGACAATTTGAAGTGGACCGAAAAAGTGATGCTTTAGTCTCAAAGGCTTTAGCTTATCTTTAATTTTCACACGTACGTAGATTAGTTTTTGTTACGTAGATTAGTTTTCACGCTTGGTATTAAATCATTTAATCATACCAAGCATGATACCAAGTAATATCATTATTGATACCAGCTACGAAAAGTAAAAATGATACCAAGATTTTTGATACAAGATTAGCGATCCCAAAGTGTCATTATTCTTTGAAAGTAATGATGCCGAATATCATGAACAGCGTCCCTCATAGTTTTCTTTCATTTGCAGGGATGTCATTGTAATTCTACAGAATTTAACGGCATTATTCACTGGCATTTGTTGGGTTGAAAAAAGTCACTTCTCGAGATCTGCGGTCGTGTCGTCACAAACTGTCAGCTTTCCAATGTTCAAGAAAATTTCTATGTTTGATGTTCAAGAAAAAACAAATCTAGGCAACGTGGTCAAAAAGTACTCATTTTTCCACATCCATAAACTGTTATTTCCTTTAGAGCGAGCCGTATACCTCGACACTGTATGTGCACCTCGACATCAAAGCACGGTATAGATCGAGGCTTTCTCCCCTTTCTTGAACTTTTCAAATCAATTAGTAAGAGTAGCAGCTCAATTAGCTGACGCGACACGTTAATACAAAACTCAACGGAATGCCGGTAAGGGAAAATACAAGAATTACATTCTTGCGACTGTATCAAGATGTTTTTGCAATTTTCTCTTCCGCAGAAGATGGGTGAGATAATCGTTGATACTTCGATGCAGCGCAGCTTTATACTTCAGCAACTAAGCTTCGTGATTTTAGGTTAAGTTCTGATCGAGTTTACGGAGTGGGTACTTGGGAATTACTACAAATAGAACAACATCATAATATGAATGCCAAACCAACGCATTTGACTCTTAGAATACTAAATCTATTACCTGATACGTCACGAAAGTTGAATTTTTCCCTTCAAAAGAATGCTTAAATAAAATACAAAGATTGTCATTCAGACGATGTTTTTCTCATCCATGATATACATTTATTTACACGATGACTGAGGCATCTATGTTCATATTTCTTGCTAATCGTGATGCAGACGCAAGTAAAGAAAACAATAAAATGATTTAAGGAGCCTAATGTTTTAACATGTACCAACAAATCGACATCTAATTTGCAAATTGACCATCCCCAAAGTGCATAACCTCACGAAACACAATTTCACCCTCACGAATTTTTCATTGAAATGACATTGATACCAACGGCACTTGTTTTTCATAAGCAGAGGCATGCCGGAACGATCATTAGCATTGTATGACGGGGGAATACGTTAGGCGCTAAGTGGTCGTTGCAGAGCTCATGTTAATACAAAGTGGGCAATGCAGTAAAGGCAGTCATTAGGATTCAAAAGCCTGTTGACCTGCATGCATTATAGAGCTCCAGCCACTCATTGTTACCGATCAAATCGTAGTGACAACGACGGCCACGAGGCTGTTGCTAATCGAGAGTTTCAATCGATTGACCGGAAATGAATTCTTCAGTGTATTTATTATATTCTCAGTGTAACTAGTAGACAAGAAAGTAAATGCTTTGCTCATTAAATTGACTTTTTAGGATAATTTAGCGACAGAAATATCGCATGAGTGCATCAGGGATAGATACAGGTTTCTGAGCAACAGCAATATTCCTTAAAGCAATAAACTTTCATATTTTTTTATGGATGCAAAGCTGTAATATTTGAAAATTTTATTCCACTGTTTAGTTCTAAAAAAAAGGTTAATCATCCGTGATCAATTTATCATTCGATCAACAATCCGTGATCCGTGGTCGAAAGATTAAATATATATAATGATACTGCTAATACTATTGCGATTGTGTCTGTAAATCAGCTTCACTGTGGCTCTAGTCGTATTATTATAATCAACCAATAACCGAACGTAACCGCCGGAACTTTATTTCTGAAAGTGAGGTCCGCCACACACTGTCAACGCAGAAATCGTCGCAAAATATCTTTTCTAAAGAAAGTGTTCGTTAATTTGTTTCAATTATTTTATTTAGTCTAATTTATCGAAATGATCAGCAACTCATATGCCTATTCTAATTATAGATTATACGGTCATCGATCGAAATGAAAGTTCATTCAACGGAAGCATTAGATAAGGTTCAGGGCCTCAAAGAAATGATGCCACCTGTTTCGTTTCCAAAGAGTCTTTCGATTTTAAAGAAATTCATAACGATGATTTTTTCAGGGTGTCTCACATAATCACCATAAAAAACATTGCCATTGACAACCACGCGATTAAGAGCGTTAGTGCCTCCAAGCTCCACACAAGTCGTCCTCTACGCTGCACAATTTTCACTGTCCCTACAGAGTCTGCTATTTTTAGCCGGAACAAAAAATGGGAAGAAGGAAGGACAGTTTTACAAGACGCCGTAATTTTGACGTCTCTCTTCTGTCGCAAAACTGGTGCTTCTGTAATCCCGAGGGCTCTTAATTTATGCCTTTGATGTGAGCGGAAGATGAGGAGATTTCGTGCGCTGGCCGATGAGCGGTAAGAAATGTAAAAAAGTGGTTCTCTCGACCGCACCTGGAAGAAACGAAAAAGAAGGGAGAAAAAACGAAACAAAGAGAAAGATCATAGCAGAATCAATAGAATTATGAAAAAAGGCAAAATGTTGTCAAGAAGGAAGAGAGATCAAATGAGGATTCAACAAAGGAATAGAAGTAGAAGAAGCGGAGTTGTGAAAAGTGTTAATGAAAAAGTGAATGATAGAAGAATGCATTCGCCACAAATAAATATTTGACGTAGAATTGTGTTGCCACAACTGCTGAATTATTCCGTCACATTATTTTAGCAGGAAAAGACCACGACACACCACACTATTACAATAGTTGTTCATTTGAGAAGCGCAACTCTTCTGCTGGCACATTTGAATTTCAATCCGATTTGTCATCCGCGCTTTTTAAAATAATATTTGAAAGTCATCATATATTATTAAAAATAGTAAAAAAGTTATTTAAAATTAGGCTTTTAATTTAAAAATGAACTATTTTAGCAGGTGCTATTCAAAATTTTACTGATCTCAACTGACCGAGCACAATTTTGACTTTCAGAGGAAAAAGAATTCCACCACGAAATCAGCTTTCTAAATACGGCATGCGGGTTTGATACGTCTAAAGAGAACAATGTAATTCAAATTTTTCAATGAAAACTAAATTATTTCTCGAATGTATGTTACACAATTCTATCCTTTCACAACCAGTACATACGTGCATGCGTCGCATGGAAATAAAACACATTTACATCATCTCATACATGTGTATTTCAAAATTCACAACATATTACAGCGAACCCTGTTTTACCAAGATAACAAACGTTTCATAATGACGCTTAACCATCTAACGTCAAAATTATTGTGCTCATATTACCGTTATCCCAACCACCATCACTAAACTGATGCCGGCATCAGGCAGTCACCGATATCAGGATGAGGAAGGAACTGCCGCTAGGCAGTGAACTCCATAGAACACATCTGGGAACTAATTTAACGAGAACTACAATATGTTGAGGCTATTTTCGAAAGAAGACCGTAGAGTCTTCTCGAGCATTAAAGGGTTAACTTAATCTACCAACCATGCATGAAGCAAAGTTAACAAGCGAGAGTAGAGGGCAGAGTATTGCGGTGCAGTTGAGACAGTGTTGCCTCAGTCACAGGGTATTGCCTTAGAGTCACTGGGTATTAAAGCAATACATTGCCATACACGACGTGTAAGCGCCAGTTGTAAAACAGCCTCCGTGGCAGCAGTCTTGCTGCTGCTGCTAGAGTGCTCTCCTCTCACTTCGGCCTTGAACAATCGCAGGAAACTAACACTTCTACCATTATTTTGCCAACAAGTAGCTATACTCAAATCTTTCCTTTGAACTAGACTGAAGATACAATCTACTGCTGTATTATTTGTGGTAAATAAATTGTAAAAATTGTTTACTTGAATTGTATTAGTGGTGTGCTACGGTTCGATGAAAATTTGAAGTAACGTACTCTGCTACCACACTTCTGTTTCAATGAAGAAATATGAGCTTGGGAATATAAAAGGTAACAAACCCTATTGCCGTTATTTTGTCTACTTCCACTGTTGTAACAAATTATACATGACGAATAAGTTTTTTTATGGAAATCGTGAAGTAGGTAGACATGAATACGCCGTAAAAACATGTCAAAAAGTACGCTCATTTTTTGCAGTACATTGGAGTTCGTAAGGGTAAATTGTGACACAGTGAATGAGAATGAAGAATAGAGAAATGCTCTGCAAATTTGAAATGAGTTTTCATTGGAATGGGTATGGGACATTGGGTTAATGCAAACGATTTTAAAGTACAGAAGATTAAGTTAGATTAGATGTTAGTCTAAGCTTCTCTAACCGCCACAAAAGCGTTCCAAAGAGAGGATGAATTATTGAGGATTACATTAAAAAATTGGGATGTGTAAAGTTATTTCGGGGTACTGAATGGTGCTGTGGATACGATATGCTACATCGGCGTTTGGTGGTTTTGACTTCTGGGGTTGACAGAACACACATTGGGTTACGGAGAATACAAGACATTGAGTTATCTACGTTTAGGTCACAGACTGTGACCTCTACTGCTTCGATTCACCCCTCGTTCGTGGTCGGACCTCAAAAAATCAATTATTTAAAAGAAGTAATATAATTGAAGGATTTTTGAATGATAAAATTAAATTCATTGATTTTCTTCATCTTTCAAATTGATGATTTAAAATAGAATAATTTTTTCTCGATACTGCATTTTTCACCCGTTTCAAACATCTCACGCCAACTCTTTGCAGAACTAAAAAGAGTCCAGAAGTTTCAGGGGGAACTCAGATCCAACTCCTTTCGAACTTCACAAAACAGCGCGTGTAGCAAACTTCACTGAAGCAATGGGCCCGCCAAGCGAG
>JACJUY010005214.1:38366-62556 GCA_014220935.1 Platorchestia sp. MABIK
AACCCCCCCGAAAGTTTTTGCGGTTTAAGTGTTATCTGTTGTTCTTCCCCTTCGTTCATTAGATTATGTCAGGTTATTTTGTTAATTATGGAATTATGAAACAGTGAACAGTTCTACATCGGTTAACAAAACGCAAGGACCGCTTGCAATCTTTCCGATAGAATTTTTTTTTTAGCAACCTCTTTGCTTATGAAAGACAAACGAGAATTTCTGGTTCAATTTTCGGTGAGGTTACTACACCCATTCTTCAACGAATCATGCATTTTCATGAGGTTATGGTTCTTCTCATTAGCTATTTTTTACACATTACTTGAAGGTTTCTCCTTATGATATTGATGAGTATTTGGCATTTCAGTGGTTTGGTGATGTACTTCTCACATGGAATTGGGATACAGTTTCTAAAATCTAGATGCGCTATAATCTTACACTCCAGACATACAGTACGTGCTTAAACATAGATATGATTCGTGCGTCTGTCCTTTCTTAAACGAGGGTTGTTCTTAGTTCACTAATGTCGTTCAAACTCGCAGGGCATTTTTAAATAATAGTTACAGGCCTCTTTTCTTCAGTACACGCTATGACCTGCCAAACGAGATTAATTTTGATTGTTTTTCAATAGTAGTAAAATGTAGAACCTTGATCAACCTTCATGGTGAAAAATAGGCCATTTTTCTGTGTTGTACGCCGGTTACGGCTGCTTTACTTTTGTTCTTTGTTCCATTGACCTTTTTTACTGACGAATGAATTAGATACTTTTTTGGAAGAATATGTTAGATTTATTAATTACAAATGGAACTTCTGACCAAGAATAATTATCACAAACAAATTTAGCGGTTCTGCCAGCAAAATACAGAACCCACAAGCTTTCTTAAAGTAAAATAAGACAAATGGGAATTAACTGAGAATAACTTGGTTATACCATAACCACGTAACCCCATCACTCATGGATAATCAATCAGGGTTTCTTCGAAACTTTCCATTATTGTTTAGTCGATATTGAAATGAGTGTAAATGCTACTTTCACGTATTCATTATATTATGATAAAATTTACCACTACTGTTCGCTTCATGTCGAGGAACATCATGTATGAAAAGTGCTGTCAAGCATTATATAACAATAAAATTACCCTGATTTGCATTTGTAAAGTAACCGAAATGTGTCAGTAAAGTTGAAGCGCATGATTTCTGTTTTTTCCTTTATACTGTAGACACGTCTTGAAAGTTCTTCCCTGCTTTTGACCACGGCCAACAAGACACACGTCACTTAAATGGATTTGCTGAACACCTGATAGCCAACTGCACAAAAGAGCAGCAAAATATTTCATTTTGAAAATGCCGACAACTTAATTACTTGCGTCATTAATGCAATTTATTGAAATCTTAGCAGTCTCTCTAGCTATGTATTTGACCAGAGTGTTGAAGTGTTGAAAAATGAGTTATTTATCATTATTCCCTGAGGGACATATTTCCATTCCTGAGCAATGAGGGTGGAACTTAATTATTAATTTGCGTGTAGTAAAAGAGTTTGACCGAATGCGAACTATGAACCACGTTAAAGAACAGATAATGTCGAAAAAATCGTTTTCACTGATGGAAACGCTCAGAACATGGTCAGCATGATTGTATTGGTCGCGTAGATGAATTTATACAAAAAAATCATCCCGTAAATCTCAGAAAAATTTATAAAATGGCTTCAGGAAGATAATATCTTCGAGAGCTCAAGCATCAGCAAAGGTGAATGATGTGCATGCAACAAAATCCGAGGTTTATAACCTTAATTCAAGGTTAGGTTGTACGTTTCTAAGGATTTTCTAGAGCTTACTCCTTGTGAAAGTTTCTACGCTTCATGAATATGTGTTGGAACAAGATAAAAATTTAAAAAAACGCAATCAGAATTAGTCTATTAGAAATATTCGTCGGCAGTTCGGCGTGTCGTATTTATTGAGGAAGAGAGGAAACGAGATCACAAACACCATACGATTGCATATACACCAACACAACTGAAAGAGAAAGACGCCACTAAGTTAGCGATCTATTAAATAACGGTTATTTATCCCTGTCTAAACTTCTGGTTTTGCGAAAACTTATACTCCTGTGGCTGATTTTCACCCAACTGATTTTCACACTAAAAATAATCTGGAATATAAGTTAAAGCTGCTGAAAGTTTTCACTAGAAAGATTGTTTTTTGAACCAACTCCTCCTTGTAGTCCATTAGATCATAACTCACCTCAGTCCACGCAAGGGACGCTTATAAAAATATTTTTGCACACAAAAACGTTCTATTTTCCCGCAAAAAAAATTGTCGGTTCATCGTTTATTAGTTATACGCAATGCGGGTAAACTACCCATTCAAAAAAACATTAAGCTTTAATATTCGTGCATAAAATAGGAAATCTGCAAGAGAAAAAAAATGTTTACAAAGTTAAATTCGAGCTTCCGATGAGTTAAGTCTATCATCCAAAGTTCATCATCTCTGATTCAATTAGTTCAAGAACGAGTAACGCTTTCAACAAACGGAAAGAATGAGCAGTACTTGACATAGCCAATCGAAAGCCAGTAGACATGACAGAGAATGTTGAGCAATGTAATGAATATTTGAGAAAATGGGTTTTATTTATAAAGCACGTCACATCCAGTGACCTCCAGCAACACGAGGAATATTTTGCCACAACGCTGTTCGTTTATAAACATCGCTTTCAACATAGAGCGGAGCTCGCAGCAGAAAGCTGTCGTTCAGTTTTCGCGATTGCTGCGCACAGTTTCTTTGCATGTTAGCGAAGCGGAATGGTCAGTCACAGACGGCTATTATAAAATAGAAGCAATGAAGTGTTCTTCGTGGTATTTTGGACTCACGATCTTAGGGGCAGCTGCAGGTGAGTTAGAGGTCAATAACTGGAATTCGTGTCTTGTTTTTCAGGTTTATTGACGTATTTCATTTGTGTATCGATCGCTTTTTTCTCAACATTACTTTGGTTATCTTTAACTAAAGAAGATTAATTTATTTTGAGTACAAGAGCAGAATATTCACATTGCAAGTTTAATGGCCCAGAAAACCATCGCTTCGCTCAATATTAACAAATGCAATCTCAAAATGGCAAGGTTCGTCTACTTTAAATTATCATAAAGGCACAATGGAGAAATCGAAATATTTTTGAACACCAAATCATTTATGAAGAATTCCCTACGATCATTGCAGGCGCATTTATTCCTACAAATTCCCCCCTAACATCCCAGAAAATACCCTGAACTATTGTTCCTATGCAGAGTATGTCCTTCTATACATTGTCTTCTACAGCGTAAAGTTTTCATCACTGCTATTTTCAGTAGGGACAAGTTCCTTTCCATGTATTCAGTAAGAAGCGTAGTGTTGAAGACCGTACGCTTCGCAGACAGAATCAGTATTACAGTAAATGTATATTGAGCAAAGAAGCTCCTCTCCAAAAATGGAAATGTACGATGATTTTTTTGGTTTAATCGACTTTATAATTCAGTTGTATTATGTACTAAACAACACACAAGTGTTGAGCATTTGGAAAGTAGCTGTAATCTATCTTCTAGATTTATACAACTGAGTACTGGTTGTACATAATTATTTTTGCTTTCAATTCATCGTAAAATGATGAAAAAAGCTACGATTTTGGAGAACTTGTAATTAAATAAAAATAGACTGCTGATAAGTGGTCGTAAAAGAAGTTCTTGGCGGCAGAAGTTTGAATTACAACAGAAGTCCGGCAGTGAAAATTGAACTCTGGTGTGAAAAAAAACATTTATGCTAACATATTGATCATCAAAAAATGCTAAATTTTATGCCAGACAACAAAATTTTGCTTTAAAAATGCATGTACACATCCTCTCGAAAAAAGCTGTCATCAAAACGAACCCATAAACCTGCATGAAACTGAGTGAAAAGCTAGAGCATGAAAGTCTAGCTTTTCGAAAGCTAGATGTTTGTGTGAGCACAGGAACATGTTAGCGAGAGCAGGTTCGAGTGTAAAACCCATCCTCTACCCGTCTAGTTGTTCGTAAAGTTCTTTGTCAATCACAAAATGAGTTGAGAACCAAATGTTGAAGATGAGTTTTGAATCAAGCTCTAGTTTGATCGATGATAAATTTATTAGTTTATTCATACATTTACAAATCTTAGGCATAAAATGGGTTGAGAACTGAATGTCGAAGAAGAGTTTTGAATCAAACACCAGTTAGACCGAGAACACATCTGTTAGTACACTAGTAAGTACGCAGATCTTAGGCTGTGGGAGTAAGTTGCATCCATGCAGTGGAGTAGTAACATTAGCATCACCTCCATTCCCCGTCCCTCCAGGCCTGGTCTCCACAGCGCCCGCACGCTGCACCCTTCCTCTTGACGAAGGAAAATGTCTCAAATTCCAGTCCAGGTTCAGGTAAGATGCTTTATTAATGTCTAAGGAGTGCACACGGCCAGTCGAAAATGTATAATAATGTTCCACAAATCACGTGACACACGTTCCTATTTACTAACGATTCTCGTGATATTCATTCCGACAGCGAGTCTGATGGACTTACACCACGGTAGAGGAAAGTTTCCTCTACCGTGATTAATAGTAATAAAAATGTGATTAAAATAATAATTATGTGATTAAAATAATAATTGTAGGGTTGAAGCTTGTTTCACAGATACGCTCACCACACACTCTTTGCTAGCGAGTGTGACGGACGGACTGACGGAGTGACGGACAGACGCTGTTCCTATTATAGTAAAGAGTGTGATCTAATTTGGCTTCACATTTAATTTCTGGATTATTAAGTACATGAGGCTAATTAGGTAAAGATTGAGTGAGTATGCTGAGTAAAAAACAGCTTAAAATTGAATCATGGGCATGTATAGAGAAGCAAATAACTAGTTTATTAACTACACATATGTGATTAAACATTCCCCGAAATTTAGTCGTAAGCGCATTTGGCATTTAAGGAATTTCTAAAAATATTGCTTGCTCGGGAGTAACCCTTTTTTAAAAATTTATTTCAGTTTAATTCTTTCAGAGGCAAAACGTACTCACCACGGTAGAGGAAACAAGGTAGGGTCGTTTCTATGGGAGAAAATACACCTCCACTTGTTCGGCAAGCCCATAGACAGGCTTTATTTCAAACAAACTTTACTACGACACCAAAACACCATGTCGTTAGGCCAATAGTGGAGCCAGATTTAGGGGTAGCAGTGCTACTAGATGCAATATGAGCGCTGCTATTGGTTCGTTGCCTTGACGTCAGCAAAACCACACGGTCAACGAAAAAAGACTGGTTTGAACCTACCTTGTTTCTTCTGCCGTGGTGCTCACTCAGGATTCTAAATCTTTCGATGCTAATTATGATTAAGTGCTCGCTGCAAAATGTACAATGTGGTTGTGTTAAAATGTAATACATACACTGATCATTTGTGAAGAGCTATTTAATTTCATTCAACATCAGTGCAGAACGTACGCTAAAAAACATTTAGTTCCTCAATGTGTCATCTGAAAGTTCAGATTAACCTGGACCCTGGAATAAGTGATCTTTATACATCAGCCTCTCACCTAATTTTACATATATTAAGTAAAAAAATAAAGGTACCGATTACTATTTTGTACCGATTTCAGTTCAACAATTATCATTCTAATTTCAGTATAAATAACTAAAAATTGACCTCGCTCCGTTACTTCCGACACAAATACCAAAAGTATACCGGCATGACGCCCACGATGGCACAAATCTAATACAAATACTGCACTAAAACCTGTATATGACAGAGCGCTAAATTGTTTATTTGTCCAACCAAATCTTTTGGATTGGGAGGAAAGTTCTTTCATAAAGGTTAATTAACAAGTGAGTATTATTCAATAAAATGTAACATATAGCATATTGACACCGACTGTTTTGGATCTTTACCTGTCATCAGAAGAGAAAGTAGTTATTAAAGTCCGTAAGCCCTGCTAAAGGACCATTCTAAATTCACACGTCTCTTCTCAACGTTTACCATTCTTTCGAGCAGATGATGGGTACTTTACTGAAACGTTTGGCCTAAATTTAAATCCAAGACTTTCTATTCGACATCAAGCCAGACCATTCACCGATAATAATGTAATAGAAAAACTGGCAGACACGAGAAACTTTGTATTAACTCTGAAAGGCAGCGTTCTTTCAAAAATATAGCATGATAAATTTTCCACAAAAAAACAGTTTCTGTTTGCCAATACTTTTCTTTGAGCTGGTAACTCCATTGATGTGCAACCCTGATGATCAACTGGTAATCCAGGTTCAACCCTGACCACGATCGTTGCGAGGGGTTCGAGTACGGTGGATGCGGTGGCAACAGCAACAACTTCAAGTCAGCGGGAGAGTGCCAAGAAATCTGCGGAGGCGGAGAACCAGTGCCTTGTAATGATGATAGATTATAATAATGATGGATTTCAGGAAGTAGTAATGATGATGGATTCCAGAAAGTAGTAATGATGTTGGATTCTAGGAAGTAGTAAAGATGATGGATTCCAGCAAATTGTAATGATAATGGATTCCAGCATGTCGTAATGATGATGGATTCTAGCAAATAGTAATGATGATGGATTCCAAGAAGTAGCAATGATGGATTTAAGGAAGTAGTAATGATGATGGATTACAAGAAGTAGTAATGATGGATTCCAGCAAGTAGTAATGATGATGGATTACAAGAAGTAGCAACGATGATGGATTCCAGGAAGTAGTAATGATGATGAATTCCAGGAAGTAGTAATGATGATGGATTCCAGGAAGTAGTAATGATGATGGTTTCCAGGAAGTGGTAATGATGATGGATTACAAGAAGTAGCAATGATGATGTATTCCAGGAAGTAGTAATGATGATGGATTCCAGGAAGTAGGAATGATGATGGGTTACAAGAAGTAGCAATGATGATGTATTCCAGGATGTGGTAATGATGATGGATTCCAGGAAGTAGTAATGATGATGGATTAAAGGAAGTAGTAATGATGATGGATTCCAGGAAGTAGTAATGATGATGGATTCCAGGAAATAGTAATGATGATGGATTACAAGAAGTAGCAATGATGGATTTAAGGAAGTATTACATATGTAGTTGTCACTATCACCGCATTCCAATACAATGCACTAAAATACATCTTATAGCTTGCCCTCTTAATTCACGTTATTTCTGCTTTAGACTACCTAATTAGACTACTTTAGACTAATTGATTTAGACTACTCATAGCTTTCCCTCCTACTTAATTCAAATTATTTCTACTTTCGACTACTTGATTAGACTACTTTAGACCACTTGATTTAGTCTGCTTATATCTTTCCCTCTTACTTAATTCACGTTGCTTCTGCTGTAGACTTCTTGATTAAAAGGTTAGCTGTACATTGTCAGTCCCTAATTAGGAACTTGCGTCGACAGCCCCGCACTGCTGGCGTGAGCGATGCCTCAACATCCCGTACATGGCGGTCTCGGGATGCACTCCGAGCTACGACCACTCCGACAGCTGCTGCCCGGATAGCTTCACTTGTGCTCGTCAGTCATAAGTTTTTTCAATGCGTCGTGGCGCTAACTATTTGGAGGATGGAAAATTAACCAGCGAAATAACATGTTTCAAATGCAGTTAAAAAGTACACTTTTAAATGACGTGGGTCACGATATGACGTGAACTGGTAGGACACAGAGGCATCTCATTTTCAGCCAGTCATGAAAATGAAACCGCGTATTGTATACTACACCGTATGTTAAATATGATACTGTATGTTAGACATGATGTCATTTATATGATACCGTCAATTTGATCCCGCTAATCTAAGTATATAATGAACAAGTTGACTAGGTTTGCTTAGAAGTGTGAAAAATGTAATTGCTCGATAATATTTTACCTCGTTTGCTAGAATTTATTGGAAAAAAGAATCAAATGATTTAAATGCTGTTCATTGACACCGGTACCTAAATGAATAATTTACCTGGTGGTACATAAACAGTATCTCCCAGTATGGAGTGACGTGCTAGCACATTCATTGCGGTATGAGTACGGTAGAGGAAACAAGGTAGGGTCATTTCTGTGGGAGAAAATACACCTCCTCTTGTTCGGCTAGCCAATAGAAAGGCTTTATGTCAAACAAACTTTATGACGTCACCAAAACGCAATGTCGTTACGCCAATAGTGTTGCCAGATTTGGGGGCAGCAGTGCTACCAGATGCAATTTGAGCGCTGTTATTGGTTCGTTGCCATGACGTCAGCAAAACCACACGGTCATAGAAAAAAAGACTGGCTTGAACCTACCTTGTTTCCTCTACCGTGGTTATGACCCACCGGTGGGTCGTGCTCAAGTTTTTCCAGCTGCAAAACAACCCATCGATGGGGAGTTTGAAATTTTTTTACAATCTTTTTAAATTCAACGGTATTTATTTTAAAGTTAATATTTGTTATTTATAAATTCCTTAACAACTTTTGACTTTAAATATGAGTTGGAAATTGAACTTCAGTTTAATCCATCGCTGTCAATGTGTTAATATGGTCAAGATTAATATTAATTGATCACAGAGTACCTACATTTTGTTCATGAATGAATGTATTTCTTCTTATGAGTGTATGTATGAGTCGACACCGAACTATTCCATGTATAAAATGTTAACTCAATGTCGGTGTATAGAAGACATTTGACAAAATTGCATAACGCAATTCCATCTTGCAAAGTCGCTTCTGATTTGCATGAGGTCTTGGAAACATGAAGTTCAAAAATAAATAGTTTATGTCATTTATTAATTCTGTAACTTTAAGCTGTAAAATTTCTGTCCACTGTTTTCCATTGAATGACCATGCATTATTTAAAGCCCTAATACAGGCCTCATCATTCGTCTTCTACGTCTCGTCATATATTTTTGTCTCATGATCGAGCCAAACGTAGAGCGTACTTTCCTTGCAATAGGAATCCGTTTGCAATAACTTTTTGATAAACCAGTAATGGATGAAAACGTTCAAAACAAAGTGCATCAGAAAAATTAAAGGTTCCTACTTTTGTGAAACAATACCTTTAATCCCAAGTTCCCATACGTCTAATCTTAAACCAAATTCACCATAGCTGTATTTTTACACAACACTCACTACAAAATTCGAAATCACTGTCTATTTGGTAAAGATGATAAGTCATTTTCTTCGTCTTTTAACGCATGATGAACTGGAAAAATTTCGCAAGGTAGAGAAATTGGAAAAGAAACATAGCTGTATTTCAAGTTCCACTTCTAAGAGCACGAACCTCTTCAGTTTGATTTCCAAAGCTTAGCCACGCTTGTCGCGATTCAGAAGCGAAATTTTCAGTTGCCTTCCTCCTTGGTGCAGCACTGCCGGCCAGTGACCCTGAACTCTGTATGTACAAGGACAAGAAATATCCCTTGGGAGCTGAAGTTGCCGTGAAGGACCCGTGCTCACGCTGTGAGTGCGGTCCTGGACAAAATGGGTTAGTGATTTACTTTCGAGAGATTCTTTTCTCCTAGAGATTTACGAGAAAAATTCAATCTTGTTTGAGGAATTTTTACGTGCTTTTCCTAGTCAGGATTGAACAGCAATCTTACTTAGTCAGGATTGAAAAGCAATCTTACCTAGTCAGTTTTGAAAAGCAATCTTGCCAAGTCAGTATTGAAAGGCCCAAGTCAGTATTGAAAAGCAATCTTGCCAAGTCAAAATTGAAATGCAATCTTAATAGCCAGTATTGAAAGACTATCTTACCTGGTCAGTATTGAGAAGCAGCCTCAAATAAATTAGCTGGAAAATTAAACAATCTTTTGTAACTTGGAACATGTGCGCACAAAACCTACCAGAAATCTTTTTTGTCTTCAAGATTAAGCGGGTAAGATCAGAGAAATTTTCAAACCGAGATTCAGTTGGTTCAACACCCAATAACGTCCGGTTTTGCATCAGTCCCATACGATAAATTGTGTGTAAATTTGTTGACTATCACTTGCAATGCTTTTGATTTTCTTTACGTTCATGATCAAGTGTGTAAGATCAGATGAATTTTGAAACCAAATTCCCATAACATTCATCGTTCGGTCCGGTATGCGTCACATACGTTAACTTTTAAGTAGGTTTGTTGACGTCCCCTTGCAAGAATGTTAATTTCCTTTCAATTCAGAGTCAAATTTGCAATATCAGATAAGTTTTGAAACCAAGCTCTCATAACCTTTATCGTTCGATCCGGTATGTGCCACATACGATAACTTTTAAGTAAATTTGTTGACGTTCCCTGCAAGACCGCAGCTGAAGTGCGTGAATGCCGAGTGCAACACCCTGCGCAGCTACGGCTCCAAAGTGTGTCGGTCGCTCTACAAAATCGATGAATGCTGCCCGTACTCCAATGACTGCAGTGAGTAGAGCAAAACTATCATAGGCACATTAATTCGGCATTTGAACTTATATAACATAACTCGTTCATTAAAATAACATGTATCATTTTTTAACGCGAACCATATTTCAACAATTCGTCATTTGAACTAAACTTGCACGTATCGTTCATTAACGCAGTTAATTTTTAAATGTCAGATAAACAATTAGGTGTCGCAATCAAAGTGTTATTCACCTTGGATTAGACGAGGCTTCAACAATTTACACTTTCTTTAATATGTAACAAGAAGGTTATGAGTTGGAATTTACTCGCTGATGGAGTTGTAGCACATTAACAGAATGAATTGCTAATTTCTACAACTGGGAAGAGCCGAAGGCAAAAATATTTATTCGATTTCATTTATGCAGTGACGCCATAAAGTCAGGGACACAATGTTATCTTGTGCATTGAACAGTAACTGATATTTTTACGCCAGAGATGATGTTGACAAGATGATGTTTCTCTAAATTTTGTTTGTTGTAACTGAACTCTCACGCAACACGTGGCAACTGAAAACTCTTCATCTTTCGTTGGTTAATTTAGGAGCATTTCACTTAATCACTAAATTTTCTATTTTAATTAAATTAAATTCTTGCACTAAGGTGCTTAATTTGCTACAGTTCAAGCTAATGTCATGAAAAGGTCATTTTTTCTGATTTAGGTAAATTACTTTTCTCCTCATCTCTGTGCAAGAATTGAGGAAACCCTAGAATTTATTTCTATTTGATTTGACTTCCTTAATTAATTTTCAATGGACGCTTCATAAGGTCAAATAATCCGTCTACTTTTAATGGTTATTCGTGCATTTTTCCAATAAGTCAAGTTAATAGGTATCATGAGGGTTTGAAAATTCTCTTGGAGCTTGGAACTTTCCCTTGCAATCCAAGTTCATAAAAATGAAAAAAAAACATGTTTACTGTTTTCAAATATCATACAACGCAATTCGCTTCAGCACATTCAATGCTCCAGAATTTCTAATTTAAGTAACACGAAAGTTTGTAAATACTGTAAAGTTCGATAAACTTACTTTAAATAATAGTTAACTATATCAAAAATTTTGAAATTCATTCCTTCCCATGACTTCAAATCGCCACTTTTCCTATTTATTCCATTTCAAATAAAATTTAAGGAACTAGACCATTCACAATCTTGTAACACTACAGGCTTGCGAGTTAGTAAGTAATCAGCCATTCTCTAGAAAAATAAGGGAAAAATGGAGGGGGAAATTGCTGTATTACGAAAAGTTCGGTCGTTAAAAGACGAAATGTAAAAATGCTGACTATGGCAAAAGGTAAACTGGGAACCTTGCCTTCTCTCTCGCAGGCGCCCCAACTGACGTGCTGACGAGGACGGACGTGGTCACGTGCCCCGGTGAGGAGCGCATGTACAGAGAGGGAGACGAGATGTATTTCAAAGACGATAAGTGCCAGCGTTGCGTGTGTGGCGCCAATTTCACGGGCCCCTTCGGCAAAGGCTGCGCTACCATCGACTGTGGCTACGACACGCGGTAAAAGCTTTCGGAAATCCGTCAGAATCTTGACAAAAGCGTTACGTTTGAACTTTAGGAAATCCGTCAGAATCTTGACAAGAGCGTTACGTTAGAAATTTAGGAAATCATTCAAAACATTATGTGCTGTGTTACGTCTCAGCTTTCGGAAATTCGTCAAAATATTTTGTGCTCCGTTTCGTCTGAAGTTTCGGAAATTCATCAAAATCGTCTTGTGTGCTGCGCTCCGTCTGAACTTTCGGAAATCTGCGAAAATATTCTGGTGAGCAGAGTGGGCTACGTGTGTGTGATTGTGAATCATACTAGGTTGGCGGGGTCTAGCAAATTTTGCTAGTTAGCTGATGAAAGTCCTATTTTTGCCCGAGCGTTTTGGTGGGAGTTGAATCACTGACTATTGCTCTGCCACAATCGAGTGAAAACTCGTAGGGAAAAATGTTGAACGTCGTTATGCATGCTAATGCGTGTGCTAATTGAACATACGTTAATGCTATTCATGCGATACTTATTTTTTTCACCTTCTTTGATAACACTCTAAGAAAAAATTTTCGTTGATGAGCTCATCATGAGCTCATGATGACAATATAGTGGTTGCTCACCCAAAAATAGATGGATTCGGAACACAACACATTTCCTTTTTGCTGGCTATGATTACTAACTTTACTCTGATATTTCTCATGTGTGTGTGTTAACTTTAACTATTGTGTAAAATTACATGGACCGTCAGCAGCTTATTGGATCCGGCTCGGGGTTATATTTTTTCCATTGCACAGATAAAGATAGAAATATGATTATGTTACAGAATTAATGCTAGATACCACATCACGTGTTGTTGGTTTTCTTAATTAATAGGCCATTAAATGAAGTACATCCGTGAAAGCAAAGCGTCTAACTGCTACAAGAGCTGGAAGTACAGCTGGTAACGGTTCATAATTTAATGTTTCAAAGAAGAATATAATTAAAAATCGGTTGAAAGAAACTTAAAATGTTTGAGAAAACCAAATAAAAATCAAGGATCAATGGATGAAGTAAGTTTAATTTTCTAAATCATTGATGTTCAGCTGTTTAGTTCAAAAACATGAAAATGGGGGGCTGAGCTTAAAGTAATTGAGGTGAAGCTGCTCAAAGTTAAATGGATAGGAGAAAGTAAGACCAGGCTTCAAAAGGATGCTCTTTTTTGTGGTGCACAAAGAATGCATGGGAAGATGCAAATTAAATTCATGCTCTCATGCTTTTTCTCACGAGCAGATCGATGAAAATTCCGGTTCAGATTCATCATCAATAAATAACGCATGAGCTCGAAGATGACGCAGACAATTGAGTGTTGGTGGGAGTGATGGTCTCACTCGAACGTGCCCGCGCATTAAAAAACATTAGGATGATGTGTTTATGATAAAATGGGAGCAATTACTATGAGTGTGTAAGCTTGTGTTCATCAGTGTTTGTCGCTATTTAGAGTCTTTCCAGAGTTTGTGCCGAGTGCCTTTTTTCCTGTGCTGCTGTTTTGAAGCATAAGATTCCACATTATGAAGCGTTAGATTTTCAGTTATGTTTTATTCTTAATTTTCTGCTCCTACTCCGCAGTCCTGGGCAGAATGTTCAGAGCTCCAAGTAACACATCTTTATTTTGCAGTTACGTTTTTGAACTGCGGCGTGGCTGCGTGCCGCTGTTTGTAGTCGACAGATGTTGCCCTCTGCGCTTTATTTGCCGTGAGTTGCTTTGTCTTCGCAATTTTTCCCGCTCTGCTTGCGAGAACAACTTTGGGGTTCTGACTCTGTTTTGTAATCAGTTCGGTCGATTTTATTGCAGGCTTGTTTAAGAAATTGCATTTTTGAACTGCAATATTTTTCATTTGAGGATTCCTACAAGGTCGTGATATTGCATACCTGCGATGTAGTGAGTATGGAGCTTGCACTCATGCAATAGTTGATGCGGGAAAACTGAATAATGTTCAATTATGCGACATGTCAGTGGAAGGCGAATCAGGTACATCAGTCTTTGCAGTTCAAAATTTGAAACATATTAGGCATTCCCAGTCTAACTTTTTCGCCGGAGCATGCCTGTTTTCGCCGCTCAAGCGATTCAATTACTTGGGCGGCGAAAAAGTTAGACTGGGTTGTTGATCCAACAGGTGTCATGTAGAGATAAAATCCATCATGTTTTGAATCGATTCATTTTTATTTATACATTACAATCACTATTGTTGTTAAAAGTATATAACGTTTCATCAGGGCTTTAGGTCCTACCACTTTTTATTTTCTTTGAATAGTCTAATTATCATGACCGTTTTAACCGATTGGAATGATAGTTACAGAATTGAATTCGAAACTTGAATTAATTTTATGTTCGTATGGATACGCTGGCTGTTGGACGGTAGATCAAGTGACGATGCTGTAAAGAGAAATTGAAATGAGGCTTTGACGGCCAGTGTGTTAAATCGATGAATTGGAGACAACATACATGCACTGATGCCGCCCGCGCGCATTCATTTATAATAATGAAATGCTGTTTTCTTACTCTTTGAACAGCAAGCAAATTTGGGTTTGTTGTCCCCTGAAGCCTGTTGTCCCCTGAAGTACGAAAATTAGGAAGGTTATAATACCCACGGGACACTGCAACCGGAAGCCTAAGCAAACAGACTTGGTTAGCAGCGCATCTACACGGATATTCGACCATAATGAGGTGGAGTTGCACCCAATTCATAATATCTCTTTTTTTCAAGCAGTCAGCATTAACATGTCAGATATTTTTTAGGCAGGTTTGGGTTTTCATAATACACCATTAAAAGTGTGTTGTAAAAATTTTCTAATCACCACACTTTAGGAAAAATTAATAAAGCATTTATGTTTTTCATTTATTTTTCCATAGTCTATCACCCGACGCTCAAACTAGCATTTTGTCAATTCACACATTTTTGCAGCTACGCTTTTCTTATATTCATCACTGATTTTTTCCGTTTTAACTTCTAGTGTTTTTTAGTATTTCATTGATTTCCATTTTAAACTTGAGACTAAGGCAAAACGAGTCGAGTTTTCTATTGTTAATATTGATTAATCAGATAAATAGCTGAAGTTGGGTCGAGACCCAAAAAATTCTCCCTGTGACATAATTTGACAACAACGAGAATTCTATCTGTCATTGTCACTTCACTTACTTTTAGAAACAATCGATAGCGCACACTCGTAGCTTCTCTGACACTGATTGATTCTACAAACAATCGATGATGATACTTTTGAGTTCATAGAAACTTATTAATACATTGATCATATGAATTCATCACTTCACAGCTGGAGACAAAGAAGTAGCCGACCACCAAAGTGAGATCCTCACCAACGGTGAGTAGTTGTGTTTTTGAACAACATTATCTCTGGTAAAGTTTCCATGGCTGGGTTCTAAAAATGTGATAAATACGTGTATAGTCTATTAAGATAAATGATCAATTTGGAATGAGAAATGTGAATAGAAGAGAATGAAATGATGAACATAAAGTGGTTTATATGCTATATTTTATAGCCGTAGCGTCACTTGTGATCGAGTTCTTTCGTCTGTGTTTGAAGCCTTAGGTCAAAATTCAGCAACAGCATTTTTGTACGTTGGCTTTGGTAGCGATAACTATATATTAAGTTTAAGTATTGCTTATAAATTATTCTCGATATGCATATAAAAATTCAGCGTCATGTAATGGGTAATGCTCATCGTGATCACTTTAATATTATCAACAAAATCTTTGGCACACAAACGTGGTTCTATTCTATACGAAACCACCATATTTTAGAATATGGTAGGTTAAAGATCATAATTCCCAAAAGAGAACAAGATAACTACCCATATACTTTTCTGTTGCAAAGTTTAAAGTAGGAGAGAAACGGATGCAACGACAATTGTAACTAAACTGGACCATGGGTAAGAACCATTAATTTTAACACATATGGTGACGGAAAATGTAACGTCGTTGTTCTATGCTAATTGCATGAGTTGTTGTAGCATGACGGTGCTGAAACTCAAGTGAGGTACTCAGTTTCAAGGTTTATCAGATGATTCATACATTAGGCGATCCCAATTTGCGCAGGTTCATATCATGAAATCATATCTTTGTACTTCATTTCCCTATGCACTCCCTACACTCTCTTATTTTAGATTTTATTGAACAAAGATTTATTTTGGGGGATAATTCAATGAAAATGCGTTCCTCAGCTGTAACATACAAAGCTTGCAGGTTGTGATCTCGTTCACGCAGAGGTTCAGGATTGTACCATGTTCCTTATTTTACATTCGTGCAAAAAATGACATTACCTTTAGAGCAAGGGGAAGTTCCTTATTTTACACTGATGCAAAAAATTGGCATTACCTTTAGAGCAAGGGGAAGTTCCTTATTTTACACTCGTGCAAAAAATTATGTTACCTTTAGAGCAAAGGAAAGATTATCACACATTGAAAAGATTCAGTGCACAGTTTTGAAGTTTGGTTTTCAATTTTATATCACTTGTACACCTAAATGACAAAGAGGCATTTCACAATAATTTCGCACCACCAAATTTCAATTTTCATCCCTCAAGTTGTCCGATTTGTAAGAGTGCGGTACTTCTTCTCGAAATTTAATTACAGGAAATGATAAATTTACTTTACAAAAGTTTTTATAGTCTATTTACCTGATAAATGTCATCAACTGTTCCTACATTTATTAGTTCGTACTAGAGTTTATTTCGTAAAAAAATGTGTTTTGGATGATGAATTCATTCATCAACATCGATTTGAAGGATATATTAATTCAGTGGGAGATTAATCAATCAGTCGAAATGAATTCTCAGAATTTTATTCGTTCATACCAGCCAAGACAGAAATAAATACTAAGAAACTTACTCCTTCGTATCAGCCAAGACACAAATAAACACTAAGAAATATACTCTTTCGTACCAGCCTAGACGCAAATAAATACTCAGAATTTTACTCTCTCATAATTTTACTCCTACGCACCAGCTAATATTGATATAACTACTCCTAATTTTACTCCTTTACACCAACTACTGAAAGATTCAAATCAACACTCAGGATTTCCCTCCTCCGTAGCAGCGAAGAGAGACGTCTGCACGTTCGGCGCCATCACGCTGGCACGCGGCGCTTCGCTAGCGATGACGGACAAGAGCATCTGGTGCAGCTGCATCACCCCGCCCTCCATCACCTGCAACCAGAACCAAGCAACTGGCTTCTTCGAAGCAATGTTGTACAATTGAACAAAAAGTTTTCCCGTAATAGTTAGAGTAATACCTGAACGTTCATTTTGAACCTGTGTTGCTAGTAATTTAAAAATTGATTTTTTGAAATTATGTGTTAAAGAAAATTTGTTCGGTAATTGAGCGAGAACAAATTTCTTCTTATGACTGCAGTTCTATCAAGAGTGTTTGAATCGGTGCCTACATTTAGTTGGAAATAATCTTATCAGAAATTTTGAATGCTCTAATGGCTTCCCTTTCGAAAAACTGTGGAAAAAACAATGAAATTAAAATTGTATTTGCCTTTGCCCACTGTGAAACAATGACAGAGTATAAGTAAATATTAGGCAGTAAAATTGTAGAATGATCGTGTAAAAGTAAATGTGAGGCAGTAAAATTCAGTCAATGTGAAATTCCATTAAAAATTATGATCGATATTCCCCAAACGGTATGGAAGAAGTGAATCGTGCATGGTGAAAAGGGAACTCAACGCTCTTTCGGGCTGAACTGAATCTCTCATTAACTGGCTTAAGAGTAATCTTGGATTGATGTTATCCTTGTCAGTGTCCATGCTTAAGAATTAAAAACTAGTTTTAAAAGCTATCGTCGGTAATTTGAAGCATGAGCGGGATTTGTGTTAAGTTTTTCATTGTATACATCGTTCTTGCTCACATGGAATTATGCATCGTTTTCGTGAAACAAGCTGCACAATTAAGTGCCTAATTAACTGATCTATACGTTGATTAATGCAATATGGTACTTGATAGAATTACCAATGCTTTACCTGAAAATAATTGGAAAATCGTGCAAGATAATTTAGGTGCTGAATGAATTCCTATTTTACATCTAAATGGCCTGCCAATGCCATGCCGGATCAGTTCTTCACCTACTTGCACGGTCTCATTCAAAACCTAATTTGCCGGACCAAAAGCAATCTTCACACACTGAAATCATTTCTAGCATTTAAAATCAGGACGCATTAGAGCTAAATTAATAAAGAAATTTATTTCTGGATTAAATGTTTCTCTGGTACCGTCTTTTCATTTCGAAGATGAAGGTTTAATTTTCTGAGAAAAAGCGCACGTTGCTGTGTGAACTTTATACATAGTGTTTTTAGGATCCTGTGGAATAAGTCGAGCTTAAAAGACTGTCAACTCAACGAACAGAGCAGCCGTGCAAAACGCGTCAATAGACTACAACATTAAAAAAAATTCAAATTTGTCTAAAATTCACAATCTCAACGAGTTTTTTGTTTTTGTGTATATGAAGAAGCACTTGAAGCAGATGCAATACAAAAACCTTGATCAATTTTTGACGTAATTTGTTAAAAAAATTGGAAGACGTACGCTGCACATGCACGTCGTTCTCAAAAGAGAAAAAATAGAAAACATTTGAAAAATGATGGAATTAAATTTCGAGTATCAACTAAAATTTTCCTCAGTATAATCTAAAATTTTACCTATGAACTCAATTAGATCATCAATTCTCTTCGAAGGTAACACAGGCCATTGAAAAAAAGAAAAATCGTTTTGCAAATAACAAAGATAATAAAGTGAAGTCAGATAGTTCTTGGCGTAGAAACTAAAGTTAAATTAAGTAACTTTACATAATATTCTTTTTATTAAATAATAAAGTGAATAGAGTTTTTTCCCATGATGATCGTGAGTGTGAGATGGGATTTGAGCAGCACCTATGCATGCCAACCAACATCAATTTGGGAGATTTAATTCTGAATTTCACTCCATGGCAAAATTTCACTCCATGGCGAAATTTCAGTCCATGATGCCGTGACTAGCGTGCCGGCAGGCCGGGTGGTTGCGATGCCACCTCTGAGTCCAGCAACAAATGGGTCCGCATTACTGCAAAGCCGCCTCGATTGTGCTCTCCCTGTCAACACAATGCAACAAAAGAATGACCTGAGCTCCTGCATATCGCTCCCATCTTTCGCTGATGCTAAGTCTTGCAAACATTCCCTTGGGGTGTTCGCTGCCCTCCACCCGGCGAAATAACCGGGCCGCTTTCCTCTTCCATGACTCTGTTAGGAGCGGGTTGAGTTCCACTATCTGATGTTTGGAATAGAGTTTTGATGATGTTATTTCATCTGCAGTTTTTGAATGGTGGATAACCCAGGAGTTTGATAACAAAGATTACTAGATTAACAAATTTAATCCTGGAACTTGTGAAGAGACCAATAATGTTCTTGCATTTGTGTGTACCCACATAAACTGTGCGCTAAACTAGAACGCAAAAAAAATTAAAAGGTTAGAACAGTTCGTTGGAGTTATGATCTTTAATCGAGGGTATCCAAATCCGAAAGCGTACAGTACCGAATGTTCTGTTAAAAATTAGGCGTTCAAATCATAAATTAGGCGAACACAAAGAAAATTAAATCATTGGACGTCTTCACAGGCTTTAATTGGACAGCGGTGATGTTGTTTCGATGCATTGCGGTGTAGTATGATCAACAAGTTTGCTGTTCAGATGAAAGTTCTGAAATTCTTTAAGCACTCTTATTTCAGCAAATTTGACTCGTAGGTTAGTCCCCCTATGGTTTGTTCAGGGTTTTCAGTGACGATTCAAACTCCTCAAGTCTGCTTTTGTAGCAATGCTTAAATTCAGTAAGTTATACATTTTCATCATTGGAAATCATCATTTGTCTTATAAAATAAAACATTATTAAAGGAATTTACCTTCAGAATTCCTGAACGTTTGAAGATATGAGACACGTTGTAACATTTTAATGTCGTTCAACATTTGAGGAACTGCTTTGAGAATAGCTTGCTCGCAGATGATGCTTCGAAGTTTTGTGACCATGGAGACCTCGCAGAAGCGTTAAAATGGGATTGAAATTGGAGAGGCACCTTGCCTCCTCAGCATCTTTATGACACTAATGTTCACGCGAATATCGGCTTTCAAAGCGTGTGTGGAAGCTACAAACACCACCTCGTATTTTGTTGAACATGACAATTTCGCCACAATTTCTTTTCATTTAGAGTTTGGACAACTATTTACGGGTCACACGATAAAATGAAACAAATGGTTCAAGCCGGGGAATCATGGAATAATTTTTGAAATAATCGTTAGAAAGATTTTTCAAAGTTTAAAAACACTCAACCAAACAAACGTTCATTCTCATTTCCCTGAGGAAGAAAACAGATCATCCAAACAATCGGCAATTTCCCCTCCGCCTAAAGATGAAAACAAATCAGAAAACAAACTAACCAAATAATCGTCAATTTCCCTTCCGACTAAGGATGAAAACAAATCAGAAAACCAATTAACCAAACAATCAGCAATTTCCCTTCCACTTAAGGATGAAAACAAATCAAAAACAAATTAACCAAACAATCGGCAATTTCCCTTTCTCCAGAGAATAAAAGAAGTTGCCACAAAAAAATGTTTTTGCAGAGGCCGTCTAGCAACGCCGAGAGGGATGGTGTCCTCGAGTGAATGTTTCTAGTGAAAATTATAAAATGAGGAAAATTCGACTGAATGTACTTTTCTTACTTCACGAGTAAACTGCTTCGCTCTTTGGGTCAGTTTTTATTATAATTCACAGCCAGGAAGAAAGTAATTTTTCATTAGGAAGTCGTCGTCAAAAAACTCGGAAGGATTTATGAGCGTAGATGTAATTTATATTCTTAGCGGAGTTCTCGGAAGTTTTACAAAGAGCGGCAAGGTGCTCTCAGGGTTAATTAATTTGAGAAAAGGACATAAGATAATTTTCACAAAGTGGTTAATAATACTATTAATAATTATACAAAGGCTAAAACTTTCTGATTGCACGTAATGTGTCACGCAATGACTCACGTTTGGATTATTATTTGTAACTCAACAGCATCCTTTTTGTAATCGACCTGCAAATTTAGAAGAAGGCTTTTATTTTTGACATGTTTCGCACATCCATAAATTAATTTCCACTGTTAGATAGGGCATTTCAATTAACTATTATCATATTAATAAATCTATACAAAAATTTCAGGTTTGATGTTAATTTTTCAGGTTTGACATTTGTTTGAAGATGATTTAGCAACACTGGTTTTGCTTCAAGATGTTCATAAGTAAATAAATCTACTCGCTTGAGATGAACCGAGTCCATCTGGTTATTCTTGAAATTAGCTTCAATGTTTTTGAGAAAGTGGTGTTTACGCGCTTCGAAAGGCAATGCTCACAAGATTAACTGAGAAATGATGAGTTGAATTTCTGAAATTGATGAGAACTCGGATTTTCAAAAAAAAGGGAGAGGGCATTTGTGCTTCGGAGCGAATTTCTTAATTTTTCTTTTATGGAAAATACGAAATTTAAGCTATTTATTACATCAGCTAGTGGTCTTGATAGTAAATAACAAGTTTCTAAAAAAAGAACCCTCCCGCAAATCTCATTCCCCTTTGAAAACGTTCGAGCAATAAAAAAGAAGTTAGTTTTACAGAGACTTATTACGTGTACAAGCGGCGTAAGATGCTCTGTTTCATCACAGAGCCTTCTCAATATTGGGGCTTCATTTCTATGACTTGAGTGGGTTGCCAATGATCGGTTTTTCTGTAGAAAAACGGAAGTAATTACTAGAATTCGATTACGTCTTTGAAAATAACCCAACTCTGCCTCTTCCGTTACATCTGCTCCTGACGCTGCCGTCTGGCTCAGGTCAGCTTGATATCGGCTGAGTGATATCAGCAACTAACTCACCCCTTTTCTGGAGGCACCATGCTCAAGTAACTGTAAATTGTATCTGCTACTGCGGTGTATTTAGCTCGAGAAAGAAATTTGAAGATGAACGGTCGTCGCTCTTTGTCGATGTGGTCGTACTGTCACCAATTGCAGTACTTTGGAGACGCTTAAGAAAGTTGAAGACGAACGATTGTTGCTGGTTCTCGATGTCGTTGTATTACTGTTGATTCCAGTAATTTCTTTTTCCTAAGCAAAAGTTAGGAGACTAGGGAATGTTGGTGTTTGCCTCAGTATATATACAGTATATTCTGGTAGTTAGGCTAAGAGAACCATCAATCGATGCTTCTGTCTTCACAATGACTTGTCTTGGATTACAAAAAAAAAACAAGGAGAACAATGGGTAAATGAACATTATTAAATTCCCTTCCGATTTATGTAAGGTCATCAGATACATTTTGTATAAATGATTTTTCACGCCAAGTTCCAGGAGCATTTCAGCTACAGAGTCGTTTCTGATGCAGACACGCTTCCTGGCATTTTTTCACAGTTTGCACTGTACTTATATTTACGTAAAACTTCGTAGTTGAACGAATGTCAGAAGAGGTATCAATAATATTAGGAGTGGGTGTACAATGAAGTTTTCAAAGGCATATCTTACCAAAAAATATCGTGAATGCTACAAAATAAGAGCAAAAAATGTTTACTCACTACACATCACAATCAATTTGTCATTGACATTGCTACTTGGCGTTAGTCGAATTAGTTTTTGATAGCAAGGTATTGCTGGCATGAATACTAAAAAATGAAATTGTCACCTCGGTAGTGTTAGGGTAATTTGGTGTGATATTGACGTAAAACAAATCGGTCAATATGAGTTGGCTGAACGTTTTTCATTAATCAGGCAATCATCAATTACACAGGCTGAGACAGGTGAAGATATATCTTGGAAATTAAAAGTGTCGAATTTTTTTGAAACCTTACACCCATTCTTCGTGATATGTTGCAAGGTAAGAAGCTGTTCTGCTGTTTTGGTCACATGAACTGCAATAACAAAAAGTAAACAAGGCTTCTTCAGAGTGCATTTCAATATTTTATTTACAGCAAATCCTCTCTTTTCGAACACGCTTCGTTTCCAAAATGTGATTTGGTAACCGATTTCTTAAAAATTCGAAACCATGTATCTTAAAAAAATTTCATAAACTGAGAAAATCTGCTACTAAAGACTACACAGGTGGACGCTCATTTGCATGCTTACTGAGGTGTATTATCATACAGTGCATTATAATTTGCAGGAAAATGCATATAAGCCGAAGATAGCTCTTGAAAATGTAAATATGAAAATGAAAAAAATGCTGTGTGTTTTAAATTCATTTTCAGCATTTTCATTCATTCATTTTCTGCCATATGCATGGATGAGAAAGGACATAAGAAGGAATGGTAAGTTCTACAAGCGAAAGACCCCTGCTTAAGATAACTTGGTATGGCTCTTCTGGTCTCTCCCCTTCTCTCTACCTTTAGCTCAGTTGAATATTTCTTTGCAGATGCTTCCCTCTTCTCATTTGCCAAAAAATGTTTAATGTTAGTTGTTTATGAGTTCTTTGTGGAATTGTCTGTCGTTTGTTAGGGCTCGGTTTGTTTGACTCGAGTGCGAAAACTAGAGCCCGAAAAAAATGATTAGGCTGCACAGCAATTGACGACTCTAATTTTTCCCTTGAATATACAGAGTTATTCAACTACTTGATCGTTTGAGAACCGGGAATTTCCGGTATTATTTATACCTATGATGGAGAAGCTTGTAAATCTGTTACAATGAGGGAATATAATTGTTTTATCATTGCTCTAGAAGTGCACTTTAGGAAATTTGGTTTTTGAGAACAGAAGTTAATTAAAATCGAAGGCATGTTTGTTCCTAAAAATGCGAGTTAGCTCGCCTTTACTTTTCATCTTTCTTAGACTCACGCCCTAATCGTACCTCGATAACGGCTTGTAATAATCTACAATAAATCCTCAAATCACTCAAATGAATCAAAGGAAAACGGGAACTTCAATTTTAAAAGCTGGTTTTAACACACAATTTTTCACAGTAACAGAAAATAAAACACTGAATTTAGCAAAATTTATAATGACACGAATTTTCCATATTAAAAGCTTCACTATCATCGTGCTTCAATGCTCTAAAGTGTTCCATCTCCTTCTATGTACTGTGCAATTGTAGGGTGTTTCACTGCAGGGGCTCACACGTGCATACGTGTTACACGTGTAGTTTTAAAATCGCAAAATTCTTTTCCTCGACTAATTTCCGGCATTATTGCTTCATTGGAATCAAGCTCTTTTCTTTTTCAGTTACTATTGGCAGCGCTAGAACTTACAGAAAGAAAGAAAGAAAAGAAAAAACATTTATTTCCAATAAAGTACAAACATGAAACGTCGATACATT